>ML811409.1:91057-128579 GCA_009831015.1 Picea engelmannii | reverse complement strand
TTACAACTATAATTTAATTACTTTTATTAATCAAACTATCAATTGGAATGAACTCATCATTACATACACATGTATTATCAGTCACACCGACTTTTCATAATGCAACAATTAATAAGATAACAATCAGTGTGCCAATACCAATGGCCACATCTACACAATTCATCCATGCATTAACTACATAATACCACTTAACTATGACATGAATTCCACCATGATGAGTTGGAATTTCTGGACAACGACTCAACAAATCATCCACACACTTCCTACTGCTTGCCTAACGATTTGGTTACCTTCCTTTTCCACCCAAACACAACACCAAGAATGTAACCCTTAATTTCTCTTCAGTGTTGTTAAAGAGGTTTCAATCCAAACATTATATATATAGTAGATACCATTGAGCACTCACGTAGCACTATAGCCCTTCCATATCCAACCATATTATGGTCTCACACATGACTAGATCTATGGATATCATTGTTATAAAAGGAGTATGTCTCTTGAATTAACCCATTTATGATATCATAACCAAACATAACATAATATGCAACCAACATTTTATCTAAATTCATTCTAGATTCAACAACATTTTCATACTCTAGGCCTTGGGCCATTACATATCAATTTAAATATTGAAATTTAACTGAGGGAATTCTTACCTCAATCCCCTTCAATATGTATGCATAAAAAAGCACTAATTGCATACCTGTCTTGTTGTTATCAACCTACTTGTTTCTATCTGACCAATTGATATTTGTATAAGCTCACAAACTTCCTCCTTCAGCATTTTGATCACCATTATTTCCACCCTCATGGGCCTTCACCTAGATGGAAATCACAAGCAACAACAACATCCACATCTTTAACCATGCTATATCAATTTTCTTGAATACAAAATCCATCATTAGTCATACTCAAACATAATAATAGACTATTCTAAATTCACCATCATGTTATATGCATATCCAAGCATGTACATATGAAAAATTACACATCCATATGCACCAAACATTTATTATCAGCATGCCTACTAATGCATATGCATTTTAACTTCATTGTATGCCTCATGCACTCTAGTGCATTTCTGTTTCAATTCACTTATTTATTTATCTATTTATGTTGTAGTTGGTTGTCCTTGAAGTCATTCAGATCCTTGTTTCCTTATGTGCTCCCATTCTTCTCATCTGCACTATGGTTCCCTGGTATGAACACTTTCGATCCAAGTTCCACTTGGCCATTCTCCCATCCAACCAATCTGTTCTATTTTCAACATCCTCTCCTAGGAAGTCATATCCAACTTTACTTTTACGAAAAATTCCAACATCCTAGAATGAATTAGATCAAACATTCCATCACTCTACTACAACATTCATGAATCAAATACTATTACTCCTTAGTTGTCCATTAGGTTACTTCATTAATATTTCCCTGTGAAACCATACCTTTCACACTTAATACCATTCCCAATGGAAGTCCATTTTCACTCAATGAAAATTTTTAAGTGAGAGGTAATTCGCAATTCTCTACATTCAAATCCTTGTTTTCATTGTGAACTATGATATCAAGAGTGGATCTCTTTCACACTTTTCCTTTTATGCCTATCAATGACATATTTAACCTGCTAACTTCATATCCTATGTGAGGATTATTTCTTTAGCAGTACCTTATCCAAATCCTATAAGATTTTTCCTATTTATATGAATCTAATATCTAATATTGTTATTGAATTGACATGATTATACCTCTAATCCTGCCAAACCTGCAAGAAATCATCTGGTTAGAAATATGCATATCATACAAGAATTGTCAATTAAATTTATAGGTACCTTTTTTGTTTAATTTATGAAGAAAATTATATCAATTGTAATATTTATCCAAAAATAGAATGATTCCAGGTCATTCTCCTCTTAATCATCTTTCCAATGACTAAAATCTCAACTCAAACGGATATCGGAGTTGAAAGTTAGGGCTCCCTGAAAAACCACTTTCAGCCCCCTAAGTTGAAACAAAAAATTAAAAACTGCAAAGGCGCTTCCTTCAAACCAAGTTCCACGTGACCATGTCTCAAAACCGTGGGATTAATCACCCTTTATCACCCCACTCTATGTTATAAATTACTATATCAGAGATCGTGTGGTTGAAAATCGATCGAGGGCTGAGATCAACAGTAAACAATAATTGTGGGCTAACAATGTGCTCGCTCTTTATCGGAGAGCTCTGTTCCCGCAATCTGAAAATTGCTCACCCAAATCTCATTTAAATGGTGTTTGCTGATCCCTTTTCCTGACGAGATCAATGGCACTGGAAAATAGCGAGCTTCAAACTACTGCATCAACTAATTTTTCCTCATCTCCCTGCAATCATCCCCCACCGTTGATTTTTTGTTCATAGATTGATGACTAACCGCGTGTCCTGCTTCCTTAGCACCCTGTTCAAATATCACACTAATAGGTTTTATATCCTTCCTCACCTGTGAAATTGGGTTGTGACCTAGGGATTACCATCCCAACGCTTCACAACTTTGGAACCTTCAGCTCGAACCAGATCAATGCTCCTCGTCCTCATTCGCGATCAACGATTGAGATCCACTATTGGAGTTTGAAACTTTCGACCTTCGCTTTCCCCTGGATTACTCCTTACCCGAAGTTCTAGATTAGGAACCATGTGTCCAATTCAAATCAAAGGATCTAGTCCACTTCATAACTTTGGCCTTCAGAATTCTCCACTTCCCCAACTTGCTTCCTCCCGGAATGCTTTCACCCTGAGTTCATGATCTATCGACGTGTGTCCTCCCGTAGATCAATGGCTATGAATCGCTTTGGCTCTTCAGGATTCAGGAGATTCAAACTCTCTTCCTTCAATTTCTCCCGGAGTGCTTTCACCCGAAGTAGATGATCTGTCGACGCGTGTCTCTCATAGATCAACGGTTGTGAATCACTTTGGCTCTTCAAGATTTGACACTTTTCACTTGTAGAGACTTGAAAACACTCGGAGTACCAAGTCTCTAGACTATGAGATCTACTACCATGTGTCTTATGGGATCAATGGTCAATATGTACTCAGTCCTTTGGGAGTTCTCAACCCAACACAAAATGTCACATATTTTTCCTCTGTAGTGCCCAGTATCGAGACTGCACGATTTCTCGCCACATGGTGAAATACTAGAAACAAACATGTGGCCCAATAAAGAGGGTGACACATGTCATGTTCTAACTGAAATTTCAATCCTCCATGGGTTGAAAAATAACCTACACATGGAACACATCCCATGTTTCCACGTCATCCCAGGTGGTGTTTGTGAGCCACGTCACTTCAGAATTTTAGGCTTCAGAAGATTTTACCCTTGCATTCTCGGGTTCATATCAGCTCCATGTGATGTCATCATGCAAGACCACTTCAGTTCTTCAGGATTCAGGCTTCGAGACTTCGAGCTTCAAGATTTTTCACATTAGCACACTCCAATTCTCTCGAACGTCAAGATGAAATCGATGACCCACACTCCTCCCATAGCCAACGACTGCAATTAAATCTGGCTTTCACTTCAGGGTTTCTCACTCGAGATGGCTCCCATACTCTCGAATACTTTCTAGATCTAACGGTCCTAAACATTCTTGAAATCCACCTCTCCATCTAATGGTCGATGAGACTTCAGGGCTCTGGCCTTAGGCAATTCAAGCTTTGCATGCCTACCAAGATCATCAAATCTGCGAAACTATGAAGTATTACCATTCACACTTGGCCTCGATTGATGACTGACGATCAACAATCTATATCTGACGACTCATAATTAACCTTTCCCAATTATTGGTTTTTCCTTCATCGGACGACTCCTACTCACCGACCCTTTGATCCATCGATCCAGATCTCTCTTGATCCCACAGTGGTGATCACTCCCAAATTTGAAAGGGACGGTCACGATCCTTCGATCCCTTACAAAGGATCCCTGATTTTCTAGGCCCTGCATAGACTTCGTAATGCCATTTCTCCTTATATTTATGACTTCAAGGTCATGAATCGATCTCAACAACAAGAATATGACCAAAAGGTTCATCCCATACAGGCCTAGTGTTTCAACCAAAATCTCTGATACCAATCTATCACATACCCAACCACCCATAGGAACTAAGCCACTTAATCTGACTGCAACACACCCAACCACCAACAGGAGGGGCACGATGTAGTCCCAAGACTCATTTTTATGATCTTATCTTGAAATCAAAGTATTGTTCATGAATGTTAGAGGCATGAAAAAAACATGCATAAGACAACATCCATGCCACAACATAAAAGAGATAAAAAATTCTCCATGCACAACAAATATCCAACAGACATGCACATTAAAAATACATTTCTTAGAGATAATTAAATACACAGTAGAAATAAACATTACATAGAAAACATACAGAGCACTTATCTTTGCAAGTAAATGTTCACCATTTGGATGCAGACCAAGGAAATTCCTCCCAACCATAGACATTGTTGTTCATTTACACTCAATAGTAGGTCACCCCTGAGCCAAGGCTATGAATCCACAAGGATGGGTCCTAGGCCAATTCAAAACACACAACAGTTGGATAAGTATCTCTCAGGCTTCCCAACCTCACAAAAAATCATAATTTCCATCTCTCTTTCCCCCTTAGCCTGCACAACCCCAATAAATGAACACCTTTCTCTTCCATGCAGTCCCTCAAGCTGTTCCATTTCTCTCTAGGGCTCCAGTGCAACTGGTAAGGAAATCTCCTTACTGGAAACTCCAAGCACTCTCAGCTGTGGACAGTTCCATCCAAAATGCCATCAATATCATGCACAAATGCATCCATTGCCTCCTAGAATGATCAATAAATCATTACATCCATTGAATGATGGCTCTCCTCTTCCTGCCATTTATTTCCATGCTCATCCCAAGAGCACACGAACTAACAGTAGCAGGTGAAGAGGAAGAAGAACAAGGGAACAAGGGGAAGAGGATGAACTGGTAAAAAATGATCCCCTAACTTCACCCCAATCCACCCTCATGAAGCCATTCATATCCATGCTCAGAATAAGATCATATGAATGTAACAAGAGTGAGGATCCCAAAATGAAGAGTGGAAAAGGTGCATCAAATGAATGAACAAGAACAAGTGAACCCCCACCCAAACCAAAGATGGGTTTATATAGTTACTTGGAAATCAAGAATCACATGGCCTCCCCGAAGAAGCTCATGTAAACCCCTTTCTCCATAAAATCACTTATGGGTAAATAAAATAATAATAAAAGGCCTAGCCCCTCAATCCCCCTCTCTCATGGAATCATAGCCCCCTATATTTTTTGTCCTTGTTCGTCTTGCAGCCAGCGGTGTATTTTATTTAAGTATATGAAGTATTACATTTCCTAGGCACTCTGGCCCCTTTTCAAGTTTACTGTCTCACCAACCTAAGTCATATTTATATAATACATTATAGTTCATAAGGGTTAGAACTAGGATTTTACAATTATTAATAATAAAATACATCACTAGCTATAGATGGGGAAGGAAAAGAACATATGTGGATGATCTTTTGATCACTATCTCCTCGACTTGATTGATTTCTATGGTGAATTAGATTATGCATGATAGGTTCTTGATGAGGATCATGGGTCCACTCCATTACTTCCTTGGCCTTGATATTAGTCAGGATGCTTCAGGAATCAAGATATCTCAAGCCAATTATGCTCAAGATCTCATGGGGGGATTCCCCATGAAAGACTGCAAGTCTTACCCTACTCCCTTCCTATCTAGGGTGAGACTTGAGGATGGCGAGGAAACTCCACTAGTTGAAAACAATATGTAAATATAGGTTATGGGGAGTTTGTTGTATCTCTCCCACTCCTAATCAAATCTATCATATGAATTGGGAGCAGTCTCTAGGTACATGTAGGAGCCACATGACATAAATTGGAAGGCTGCAAAATGTATCCTTTGGTACATTCTGGGCACCATTAGTTATGGGATATACTATGCATCAAGTTGAGAGTTGGCCACAGGCTTCAAAGATTCTGACTAGGTAGGAGAAAAAATTGATCCCAAGTCCACATCCAAATAAAGTCTCATTTTGGGTTCATGGCCTATCTATTGGTTGAGAAAGAAGAAGTATGTTATTTCTCTATCTTTAGCCAAGGCCGAGTACAAAAGAGTAGTTAACACTAGCATTCAAGTATTATGGATACAAAACATCCTTACCAAGTTAGGAATCTGGTTCCACATACTGATTGTTATTTGGTGTGACAACAGGAGTACTCTCAAGCTTTCCAGAGACCTAGTGCAATGACAACAGACAAAGCATATCGATATCCATATGAACTACATTAGAGATCTAGTCCACAAGAGAATAATTAACCTGCAGTTTTTTCCTTCCTATGAACATAATGCTGACATCTTCACCAAGAATTTCAATGAGAGGAAGCTTAGCTCTCTGCGCAATCATTATTGAGTGAAGGAATAAATCTATTAGCAATTGTCTTTTATTTTTTTATGCATTGTACCTTGAGGGGTTTTTTTTCCCATGAGGTTTTTCGTCTTTCCTCACTTTATTTTCAATGTTTGTTAGTTGCATTGTTCATGGGTATCTAAAATGGCCTTAGTTGTCAAGACCCATTCTTCATGATGCAGGAGCATTGTTCTAAGCCCAACTACACACCAGCCAACACATCATATGCACGCATTCAATGGGAGGAGAGAGGCGCAACCCTCTCACTTTCATATTTTGAATTTGAAGTTAATGTATTTAATTCTTGTAAGGCTGGTAGAGTCCAGCCATGCCTTTGAGAAGGATTTATTTAAAGTCACCTTTAATGGTTGTAAGGATGATATCTAGATCCAATCCAGACTAGACAACCATTCATTGTAAATTGAATGTAATTTATGAGAGTTGGTGAGGATGGAGGGAAGAGCTTGAGGATCCCTTCATGTAAAAAGATCTTAGATCTTATTTTGAGTAGAAAGAGTTAGTCTAGAAAAAAAAAGGTAGTGTTATGCGAGAGAGTCGAGTAGAGAGAAGAGAGGAGGGGAGAGTTGAGACTCTGTTATAGTCTGAGCTTGAACACCTTGTAAAGAGGCATTTCATGTTAATACAATCGGAGCAGTTCTTCCTGCATGTTATTTTGTGTTGTGTTCATGAATGAATGTCCTTATGTGTTATAATATGTTGTATATGTATGTTAGTTGCATTTGTAGGTTACAGACAGAAGTCATTGTCTGTTGAGTTATTTGATTGTAGGTCTGGGTTCTTTGTGGTTTTATGCAAGAGTGCATGACAATGTACTGCGGTCTCTAATAACCAGTGCACTTTTGAATTCTACGGAATTTCAGAAAAACATGTGCCAGGAGAGTGCACCAGAGGAAGTCATTGACTCAGGGAGGAACCTCAAGGTTGTTGAACACCTTGAAGGTAAGACTGTGCAGAGGAGGGCACATGGCAGACAAAATTTCTGAGAATTATGTGGAAGCTTTGCCAGGAGGGCATTGAGTGAATGCACTGGATGCATTGAGAGAGGAACTCTATTTCAATTTCAGTGAGAAGACAAAATCACTGAGGATTCTGGAGAGATTTTCCAAGAGGGAATTGAGTAGGTGCATAGAGAAATTGTTGTTTGCATTCAGAGGAAGAGAAGTGTCACGGGAGGACCTTCACAGGGTTACTGAACACCCTGCAGGATAAAAAAGGAGTGCTTGAGCAAGAGGCTTCCAAGAGGGCACCAATCTCCTTCTGAAGGAGAGAAAGGGACATAAACCCTTAGAGGTTCGAGCAAGGAAGAGATCAGGATGGACAACAGAGTCCTGTGCAGGGATCCTACAAGGAGTGCAGAGGTCGAGGAGAACCTTCGAGGTTTCAAAGCGAGGAAAGCTCAAGAGGAACAATGATTTTTCACACAGAGTAGTGGCCAAGAGGAGAAAAAGGTCGAGTAAACCCTTTAGGGTTCCGATTTGAGAAACTCAAAGAGGACAAAGACCTGTGCAAGAGGTGTACCAGGCCAACACTCAGGTGAAGTGTTGATCAATAGCCATTTGAACGCTCGTCAAGCATAAGGAGTGAGTGTAGGAAGACTTTGTTTCAATTCTGAAGCCTAGGAGGTCAAGCGCAAGAGAGAAAGTGAGTGAGGACTTATTCTAAGTCCCATAGCTCATAAGAGATAGCACATTTGTGCTCATGGACCTTGCAAGGAGTGCAGAGGTCGAGAAACCCTTTGAGGGTTCAGGGTCGACAAAGCTTAGGAGAGACAGCTTCCTTAGAATGTAGGTAGGAGCCGAGTATATAGGATTCGCAGCAAAGACAAAGGCCAAGGTGTTTTGGAGTAAGAAAATATTCCAAGGATAAGGAAGAAGTGCAAGCTCAGGAAGGAGCTACAACTACCATTGGATCGGTGTTGGAGGAAATGATCTGGACTGTTGAGTTTCGTGTCTAGGCACAGGCAGGAAAGCACAGCAGAAGAGAAAGAAATATGGGTCATCAGATCTTGCACAGATAGCCAATAACCATCGGATCTAGGAGAATATGCACAAGGTTTAACCCTAGTATGCAAAGGAGAGGGCCCGTTAAAGTCCCAAAAGAATTAGGAGCATCCATCCTAGAGGACATGTGGCATAGATCCAAACCCATCAGGGTTTTGGACATTGGGAGCTCGAAGAGGAAGATTCGTGAGACATGAAGTCCCAACTCTTGAAACAGAGAAAGCATCGTGACTGTCCACAAGAGGACACATGGAAAGCAGTTAAGGTTTTGGAAAAATTCCCGAAGGGATCCAGTCATATTATAGCCATTGGTCCAAGAGGGACGTGGACCATTGATCTCTCATTGGAGGATTTCAACATTTCGGCTACCGGAGGATACAAAGGGAAAGATTCGGTACTCTTGACCCACAAAGTCTCAAAGGGATCCAAGCTGTTGGATCAGGGGAGGCTCATAATCTTTGATCTCCCTCTAGAGAATAATTTCTGCATCTCTAGGTTCAGCCTTTCGGCCATCCCTAGGAAAAGGAGTCGGGACACTTGCGTTGGAAAATCCTGAAGTCGTGGAATGCAACACGCCTTCAGAGTAGGATTGTGGTCACGAGGAAAGTGGTCACATGGACCGAGGTTTGGGTAGGGGCTAACTGTCATTGATCCATTTCGACATTTTGGCATTCAGGGATCGAGGAGTCAATGAACTCGACACCAGGATTCACGAAGTTGCAAAATCTAAAAAGCACATATTGGCTTGGCTGAAGGTCACATATGGTGGTTGTTTGGAAGTGAAGGCTTGTGCTTGGTGCATGCTTGTGCCGGTGGAGTTTTCGAGGGATTTAAAGAGAGACCAAATTTTCTGCATTTCAAGAAGACCTTTCTTAAATGACCATAATGTTATTTATTGGATTGTGAGAACACTGTTATGTCATCCAAATAAATGACCACAAATTTTTCCTTCTCTCAAATAAAGGCTATGTCCATGGCTTGTTTAAAGGTCACTCCTGTGTTCATCAACCCAAACGAAATCTTAGCATACATGAATGTACCCCAAGGAGTGGTGAAGGTTGTCTTCTCTCTATCTTCAGGAAAGACAGAGACCTGATTGTAGCCATAAAATCCATCAATCATGGACATACTATATTCACATGTCACCCTCTATAATATGTGTTCCATCTTTGGTAAGGGATATTTTTCCTTTTTAGAACTTCTATTCAAATTTTGGAAATCGACACATAGTCTGATTTCTCCATTCTTCTTTCTCACTGGGACCAAGTTGGCCACCCATTCAGAATACCTCAAAGGAATGATAATCTGGGCATCCAAAAGATTTTTTACCTCTTTCTCCATAATGGGCAGTAGCATAGGATTTTTTTTTTTCAACTTCTAGCTAAATGGCTTGGACTCTTGATTCAATGGGATCTTGTGCTCAATGATACTTGTGTCATATGTTCTGAGATATTCATATGTCCAGGAAAACACATCAGAAAACTCTTTTAACAGTTCAACATATTCATACCTTTTCTCTCTTGACAAGCTTCTTGACAAATTGACAAATTTGGGATCCCCTTCTGTACTAATATTGTACTCAGTTACATCGGCATCATCAGTTGAACCTTTAAACTTTACTACCACATAATTCCCATAAAAAAACATTTTGAAAGGAACTATGATCCCTTTCGAATATGGTTTCTAGGAAGATGAAAAATATGGTGATTGGAAATTTTATTTAAAAATACATCTGCAAGAGGGTTACTTTGATAATCATGATCTTGATCAATATGTAAAGAAAAGAGCTCATCAACAAACTCAAGAAAATTTTTGATCTCATTATCATCCTAAAACACCTTCCAATGTTGGACATTGTCATGTATAGAGGGTCCATATTTCACCTCTACATCATATTTGAGTTTGGGTGGCAATGGGACTCTGAAATGGCTTGTTAAGATAGCCAAAGAATCAGCCATGGTATTATCCTCTCTTGGAATAAATGAAATGTCTAAATCTAGGAAGAAACTGTCAACTAGGTCCCATACTTCATTTATGTAAGTCTTAAGCCTACGGTGCTTGGCTTGATAAATATTTTTTATCTGATGAACAAATAGTTCTGCATCCCCAAATACTGATAGCTCTTCCATCCCCATGTCTTTTGCAACCCTTAAACCCAAAACAAGAGCTTCATACTCTACCACATTGTTGGTAGTTTCAAATTCTAGTCTGTAGGACAAAGGTATAGTTTCTGGACAATGTGAAATGAATACAACTCCAACACCAACACCTTATTTAGAAGAGGCTTCATCAAATAACATATTCCAAACAAAGGTAGTTGGATAAGGGATTTCACAAAAAGTAATGGGTTTCTTTTTTATTTCAAGAGGAGTTTCAGTAGCATTAGTGAGCTACAATATATTGGATCCCAAATCAGTGTCAAAAGAAAAAATAGGATGGTTGGTGTATTTTGCTTCATCACTGATGATGTACACAAGATGCGATTCCCTGTAAAGTCTCCTTTGTTCACCCTCGAACATAGGAATGGTGGAATATGAAAGATCCATATGCAAGGTCCCCCCAGTCTCTTTATCCAAGATCTAGATGTGAGCATCCCGAACTTGGGGGGAACATCAACCACTACAATATCCATGACCACACTCTGCATTGGCAACTGGAATAGAGGAATGTCCAGGTATTTGATAACCCCAAGGAACTTCACCTTCTTAGATTCAAAATAATATAGGTCATGGTAGGATTTTGTAACCTCCAACCCGAGGTCTTCCATGACAATATTAGGCATAACATTGTGATATGCCCCTAAATCCATCAAGGAGTTATGCAACACCTTATCATGGATGTTCAATGAAGTGTATAAGGGAGGGGAGGAGTCGTCTCTATCATATACCAAAGGACCTAATATGAGATATGGCCTTTCATCTTGGATGTTAATTGAGTCTGTGGAGTGAGATGTAGGTTCAAGCTGAATTTATTTTGATAGGCACCTTTTGAAATCCTCATGCTTGACTAACTTTGAGAGAGGTACAAGGATTATAATATTTTGAATCTCATGCTCAAATCCATAAGGGTAGGGAGGCTTCAGAATCTCCTTCACCTCTAAGATAGGAATTTTGACCACTGGTGGGGGGATTTTTGCCTTTCTTTCTTTGTTGTTTTATTTTATATCTTTAGAAGGTTTCATAGCTCTAGAAGGCCATCTTGAAATGTCAGGATTTCCTTATTTCTTCTTGGATCTAAGGTCTTATCTATTTGGATCGTTGGTGGTCTTTTCTCCTTTATTTGACTCATTTAGTTGATTACTCATGAGGGCCTCTTCATATGAAAACTGAGTTAAATGAGGGGATGACGAGGTATATCCAAGGAAATGGATCTTAGGATCAATATATTCTTCCTCTTCATCTTCATCAGTAACCGGGTTATTTTGTAGAGGAGTTTGGATTTTTTGATAATATTTGTCCTTGTTTCTCTGATCTCTTTGGATGGTCTGAGGGGCATTAGTTGGTATTTTGAAGCTACTCCTATTATCATCATTTGGGGGATTCATATAGCTCTTATTTCCTTCCAATTACAAACTTTCCACTTTAGTAGAAAGTGATTTTAGTAGCTTGGTTACTTCATCGGTCTTAGTGGGGGTAGTAGAGGAACTAGAAGTCGGAGTTTCAAACCTACCTTTTCTTCTGTCTTTATCAGCCTTATTCCTAAGCTTGTTAGCTACCAACATATTGGATTCTACTTCAAGGGATGCGTATTGCATATGCACCAAGGAGGTATCTCTTCTTTCACTCAATAGGAGGCAAAAATCAGGGTCAAAAGTACTAGCATAAGTCATCTTGGCAGAGGTTTAGGTAGGTTTAATTTCAGTGGGAATATTTTTATACATCTTATTAAATCTTTTCGAGAAGTCTGAAACATATTCCCCTTCTTCTCTCTTAAGTTCCCCTAATTATGTAATATAATAAAGGAGATATATTTTATTCCCCCAATCTCTTAAGAATGAATCATCCAGAGAAGAAATCTCATCAATAGATCTAGGAGGAAAGTCCTTAAACCAATCCTTGACATCACCATCAAGGCTCTCTACAAAAAATCTCATCCACACATCTTTATTTTCGATGACCTGAATCTCTACAAATCTATAAAAGGATGCAAGGTTCTCTTTTGCAATGACGTCTCCCTCCCCTGTGAACTGGGGCATTTACATAAGGTAGTATATGTCTAGGAGAGAATTCATAGTTTGAAGTAAAACCAGAGGGGCGTATCTAGCAGCCAATATCTCAACCATCATATTCCTAGGAGGATTAGCACATGCCATTTGGACGTGAACTGAAGGAGAACTAGGAGGAGATGGATTTTGGACAGGTGAGACCGGGGTTGTTCTTCTAAGAGAAAAAGGAAAAGGTTAAGGGTTAGGAGATAAAGATAAGGGGATAGAGGGAAAAAACGTTTCACCTTATGTAACTACAACAAATCGAATAGGGGGAGGAGTGGTAAATCCTGGAGTGGGAAATCCTTATAAACTCCTGGGTCTGAACCACTTCATAACTTCATGGGAACAAGGGGAGAAATCAACAAGAAAACTACCAAAATTCAAATTTCTTGAAACTCCAACAAATGGTATAACAGGAGAATAAGAAGCATATATTGTAGTTTTTAAAGAGGGATTAAGAAGATTACCAGGATAACTTGGTACAACAGTTTAAGTACCTTCCTCAGTGGTTTTTCCTTTTATGATAATTTTCTCTGAGTTAGCTTCAAGTGTTGCTAGAGGCAGTTGTGGAGTAGACCTCGTGTGTCTGACTTTCGAAGCCACAACTAAAAAAGTGGATTCAAAATAGTGGAGTCGCCAGGTGCAAGATACAATATTCAATGGTACTGATATATGATGCACCTTCAGGATTAGAGCTTCTTTGTCATTCTATCCTAGGGAAATTTCTTCAATTCTATCCCCGACAATAGTGCCATAAATTTTAGCACTAGAAGTCACCCTCAAATTTCATAAAAGGTAATCCCAGTACCCATCAGTTTATACAGTAAATGTAAATGAGTTTTAGGTGGTCAAATGGAGAAGAATCAATGATAATAATGTTCTAACTTAGAAATCTGGACTAGAATTAACAAGCAATTGAGGTCTTGGATTAACTTCAATTAGTAAGTTGGAGTAAAGGTGAGTAAAAGGAAGGATTTGGTGAGAAAGGTGTAGAGGTATGTTATGGAAATCAGGTCTTCAAGCAACCTAAGGAGAAAAAAATCAAACACAACATCCTCTTGGATTCAAATTTCAAGGAAAATGAAAGAAATCATAACAACACTATAGTCAAGCATTCATCATAATACAGTCACAACAATCCATGTGAATCAATGATTCATGAACTCTCTCAATATCAGAGGAAAATAAGATGGAGTAAGAGAAGTTGACTTAGATTAATCAAGAATTCTCAAATCAAGTACATAACCAGAGAAACAATGTTCTTCATCAAAAATATTACAATAGTAAAGGAGCCTAGCTCAACCATTCGACCTTAACAAAATATCAAAACTGCCTATATATACTAGAAATGTTTAAACCGCTAGGAATGTGATCGAACCCCCGCATTCAAAGTTTCTAGTCAACGCCTACTATGTCAACCTGTGTAGGCCCTCTTATGGCAGACACAAGCATGTCTTAGTTATGTGCTTTGCAAGAAAATTCACCCCTTCGGAAACTTCGGAATGACAATCTCCCCCAACGGAAAATCTCAGTATGCTTCCCATTTATGGGGTGAGACTAGGCCTAAACTATCACCCCCATTTCCATTAACTACCTTCATTAGGATCAGGATGAGGCCAGACATCCATGAATGTTCCAAGAAGTGCCCACGAATCCTTCGAGCCAATCCCAACACCTCGAGGCCATGCAAATCTTCTTTTGTGACCAATACGGGCGCTTTTGGCCTTTGGCGCAGCTCCTCTCCATCGCTCCTTCAATGTGACCTAGGGCCATGAACCTACACAATTACATGATTGAGGGTGCGACCAAGCATGGTTTTAAATTAAAATGCTTTTGTCTCCACAATTCACCATGAACCACCCCACGTCCCTTTCTAAAAACTACGGTTCCGATTGTGGCCTGCCCTTGAAAATTTAAAAACGTGTGCACCTCCTGACCCCGCAATAGAGAGGGACCATTGATCTTGTGATCTAAGATGAGGCTTCCTAATAAATGTCATATATCTTTCATATTTTATATTGATGGACTAGATTTTCTCTTTTCAAATCAATGGTCAAGCTCTGCTTCACGATTTGGGCTTCAGACCTTTCAAACTTCAAACTATATTTTCCCCGAGAAAAACCTTCAGAGCTAAGGATCTAATGATTCATGGCTCCTGGATTTGGATGGTCAAGATCCACTTCATGAATTTGGAACTTTAGCGACTTCGACACATCGACACTTTGAGAGTTTGACACTTTTCTCATTTTAAAACTCCCGAAGTAAAACTCCTGGAGTGATAGATCTGATGACCTATGGCATTCTGATTTGGATGACCGAGATCCACTTTGGGTCTCTGGGAAAATAAAAACTCAAATATTGCTCACTCTTCCATGAAATTTTACCCAGATCTATGGATATGATGACACGTGGCCCTTGATGATCAACGTTTGCGATCTCCTTCGCATCTCCAGGAAAATCAAAAGTTAAAATTATTTTTCCGTCGAAGCAAAACATATGGAGTTAAGGATTTGACGACACTTGTTGTTTATGGATAAATTCGTGAGTGCGGACACAGACCAATCTCCCCAGATCCACCTGGATCTGGAACAAACCATAACAGAATACTACTCTTTCCCTAGATCTAGCTATTGAACGAACTAAGAGAAATGGATGGTGTTCATACCTTATAAACGATCTCCTTTAATCTCTTTTGTTCCTTGCTCTGCTCCGATGCTCTTGTGTCGTCCAATCACAACAACACAAACCAATCACAACAAAAGCATTAATATATTCAATATCTAGTCTATACATGTGATCAAGGAATCATGTAATAAGATGACATCATCATTATGGGAAAGGGACATATTCATGTATTGCATTAACTGAAAGAGAAATATACAACCTGAGACTTGATGTCATATATCTCCTTTCGATGGCTTCTATCTCTGACACACACACTTTCTCATGCATGAAGAAGTTCAACCACATATGATTACTTGTTGTCTTTTGCTGCTGTAGCTTCAATCCTCCATACAGTCTTGCACAAGTTCTCCAATCAATCTCTAGCTAGCTTGCTTCCTCTTCTTGTTCTTGTGCTTCTCTCTTAACCATTTCCATAAGTAATCTCCTCAATATATAGGAGAAGATTGATTAGTTACTTGGATAGGGAATGATCCCAAGATATCTGGAAAGTCAGTATTTTGCCAACCATTCGAACTCCAACTCACCCTTCTAGAAGATTCCTTCTAGAAGGATCGAGAACTTATTCATTTTCTTCCTTTAGAAACATGTCCGCACCCTAACCATTAACACAGTGCGGAAAGTCCGCAATCAAGTTGAATGCAGAATGCGAAAATTAAGGATTTTCGCAGGAGAGTATATATGCAGCCTGCGAACTATTTCCAAAAATGTGATTTTGAGAAAATAATAAGTGTAACCTTCTTCTGGAAAATGTTCTTAATGAAGAGTTTGATCTTCCATTATCATGACATAATCATAGTATCATATTGATAACCAAAAATGTGGATAACACTTGTCCACTTGAATCAGATGGTTAAGAATTACTTCATCTCTTGGGGAATTGTTTTTGGTGCTATACTTCGTGAAAATCTACAACTCCAAATACCCAAAAGCCACTAATCTGAACTTCATAGAGGATTTCCACCATTGAAAACTGGGCCTACCTGTTTGTATTTTAAGCCCGAATTGAATTGCTCTACATGTTGTGCTTCAAGACCGAAATAGACTATTATGAAAGATATTCTTTGTGTCCGTGGTTGCGGCCATTGTGATCAAGGATTTGGAAAACTAACTATGGTCTGGGAAAAAAGGGAGACCGGGGCACTTTAAACATAGAGGGGGGCAAACGAAAATGATTTTACAAGCCAAAGGGGGGAAAATTTAAAACTTGGTCTGTGAAAAGGAGAGTGACAGGAAAAAATTACAGACTTACGTAGAAACCACAAACCCACAGGACTCTGAAAAGTTCATTTGATAAAAATTACATAGACTATTATGCATTGAGGAATTATGGGAAATGTAAATGTTGGAACAACAAACAATTTGATACATAGTAAATGTTGGTGTGGTGTTGGTGATTTTTGGATTGTTTTTAGTACAAAGTTATGATTATTGATTACTTGATTTTTTTTATGAACAATATTCATTAACTTCCCTACCATTCTTTCACTTTTTCGCACATTAAAAATCCCCTCACATTCCCAAATTCACTTTTCACGCCCTCTTCTTAAAATTAAATTATAATTAAATGGAAACTATGTATTATAAATATTAAAGGATGAAACAAAGATGGGTTACAATTAATAGGTTTTCTTGTTACAACAAAATTGATTGTTTAATGATTTGTTGCGGAGTAATCATGATATACTCCCTTTCATTTTATCAATTTTCGCTCAATACAACCCCCTTAGATATCCCAAAACCTTTATTCACTCCATGTTCATTTACAATTATTAAACTATTTTTATGGATTGGATTGCATGGGTTTGGTGTGTTGTTGAGCCAATCTTTGTTTCATATTTAAAGAGATGTCATGTATGTCTTGTTTGACAAGCTAGTTTCTAATAAATGATGCATACAGGAATGAGATTCTTGATCAGAGGAAGACATGGCCGAAATAACAAGGAAGAGGGAATTGGAACAGAGGCCCTAGAAGGCCAATATTTTTGGTACATTTTGATGCAGATCCACAAGAGTTAAACTAGCTCTTCCAAGATGGATTTTTCAAATGGATTGGACAAGGGGTAGTCCAACCTAGGACATAAAGGCGTCCCTTCCAACCCCAACATGTCCCTAGTGTCCCAGTTCCCTCTCATGTCTCATTGCAACCTGAAGTCCCTGAAAATGCCAGATGACAAGAGATTGTTCATCCAACAGTCTCCCAACATCATGGCTGGACCAATTTGTCTCTACCTTCTCCTCCTACATTGCTTAACCCGGTTGTCCAAATTTCCCCTACACACTCACCTGTACAGTCTTCCCACTCAAGAAAGAGACTCAAAACCGAATCCCACCATGCACATGATAAAGGAAAAGTTGTTTCTTCCCCATCCTCTCCCTCAAGTGATTCAGCCAAATCCATTTCATCCCGTATGCACTTGAGAGATGAATTCCCTCATGTTATTAGTGAGATCAAGACTAAAGGCTCCACACAGCCTAAGGCTAATTCAGAGAAATCAAAGGGAGACTACAACAACAAAGGGAAAATTTCCTCCCAAAGTGGCAAATATGATTTTTTAGTATATTTATTTATTGATTGTTGAGAACAGTTGACTACTGAAGTTTTTGGACATCATACTATTTTTGGATATTTTGGATGATATATTTTTTGGATATGGTTTAAAATATCATTGATATTAATTTTAAAATTATGAGAATGATGACAGGAGCCACAAGGAGGGATGTGTTTGGTTGATTGACTAGTTGTGTTTATTTTTGTTAAGAAACTAAAGGGAGTCACAAGGGGTCCCATCAACTAGCTATTATTTATTACAGACCCTTACTATTATTATGTTAAATTTTCCCCTAAACTAAAAACTAGTTCAGTTTTAGTTAACTTAACTAAAAAAAGTAGTTGAACTACTTCAAATAATTTTTATTGCTTAAAGGAAAAAAGAGAAGGAAGAAGAAGGGGAGAATAGAACAAGAAATCATACTAAGGTCTAATCTTGAGTTTTATTGAGATAGTTCAGTTTTCATTCATTATTTAATTTATTAAAAGCCTAATTCACTTTTATGAAACAGGGTCCTATTGTAGACATCAAGATTCAAGGTTGAATTACATCATTCAGACACTTGTTTTTTAGTGGTGTTGATATATATTTGATAGTCTATGTAGACTTGTCTGTTTATGAATTAAATTTCATGACTGATAAAGGATATTTTGCAAAGTCGAGTGGGAAATAATATGTGGCAAGTTGATCCATATTTTAAAATTCAATCTTTAACTTTCTATCAGATTTCCTTTTATATGGTTTTCATCGGGGACATCTAAGTTTGACTTTGGTCCAAACTCCCTCGGGGATATTTGTAAAGAGAACAATTCTTTTGATTTCTTGTATTGAAATAATAGATTATTAGTTTGTCTCATCTATGTTAAATTGTGACTTGGTATTTTTTCTTTTGTCTCCACATTTACTTTTACATCTTTTATATTCATAAACTTATATCAAAATATTGAATTTTAGAACAATCTTTTATTTATAAAAAAATCAGCCTAAGCCCTTGTAACTAATACTTCTGTATTAGGAAACAAATTTTGAGGCTATAAACATAGGGTGATATTACTGTCTATCTTTCCTTAGTCAAGAAAGATCTGAAAATGCTTGAGTAAGATTATTTCATATATTTTCCTCAACATTTATTTGAAAACCATACTGGGGAGATATTCCATATCTATCTGGTTGATTTTTATGCTTGATTATCATTGAATAAATCTAATTTTCTAATATCGATTCTTTGATTGTTTCATTTCTTAATGACTACTCCTATTGCAAGGCAGCCTAATATTGAGCTCAATCTTCAAGATCAGACCACCATTGCTTTAAAATTGTTTAATACCATATTAGATACTACTAATACATGGGTTGAGATGAATCGCTCATGGGAAGCAATTGAACAAGACACAGGTTACCAAGAACCTTGGGAAGCTAGGAAAACACAACTTAGGAATCAACCATAGCCTTCTTTTTCCTTTAGTTTTGATCTTCTTTTCATGTCCTTAGACCCTCATTTTTCTAGGAGAAGAAGAGTTTTATCACCGGAAATTAATCCTATTGTTGAAATAGGAATAAGGAACATTGTGTTATCAACCCATTAAACTTATCTAATGATAACCTTGTCTAATTCATCGAGTTTGTCTTTCTCTCCCTTACTTATCATTCACAATATGAATTCTAGTGGTGGCTTTGGTGGCACTGGAGGTTCTTCTTCATCTCATTATCCAACTTCTTCAGTGATTGGTACCTTATATAGCCACCAATTCATTTTCCAATCTACCACAAACCCTGACAAATTCATTAAAAATTATGGGATTTTTCAGTTTGAAGAAGATGCTAGGACCACCTCGTGGCATGTTTCCTCCCCTCTTAACCTAGCACCTGCTACTCATCCACTTCCTAAATTCAAAGAGCATCTCCCTAGGTTTTCAATGAATAACACTTTCACTACAAATGAACACTTTGTGGCATTTTACAATGCCTATCCCAACATAGGAGCCAATGACAATGATACTTGTATGCACTTATTTGTGAATTCCTTCGAAGGGAAAGCTACAACTGATTTCTTCGATCTCCCTCCTTTGATTTTATCTACTTGGGAGGAGTTAGTCTAATGGTTCAAATATACCTATAGTAAATTCAAAAGCCCAGCCGAGATGTTACAGGTATACAATAAAATTGCTTATAAGGATGGTGAGACTATCAAGTCCTTCAACTTACATTTCTTCAAGTTATACAATCAAATCCATGAACTCATTCAACCTCATAACCAAGCCACTTCATCAATTATTATAATGCACTACCTTACCTCTATCATCACAAGCTTAAGGAAAAGGCCATTTATAGCTTTGGTTCCTCTTTTCATACTTGTTTAGAGTATGAAGAACAAATTGAAAGACCAAGTCTTCCTAAGGGAGGCTTAGTTAAATAGATAGACATGTCTGCCCTCTTACAACTTGTACAAGACATGAATAATCGAATGATATTGTATGAGATAAAAGGAAATATCTCCTCTCTTACCCCTAGATCTTCATCTTCTTTTGCACCCCCCTTTAGAAATCCAAATGAAAATAATTTTCAGCCTAAGGCTATCATGCCTCATAGTTGGTGTAATTTTTGTGAGGAACACCATGAGGAAAGTACATGTGAGGTAAATAAGAATTCCAGAGATAAAATATTTGGTAAGAGAACTGAAACTACCATCGTTTTCCTAGACTTTGCAGAGAAGAAAGATGTCACGATCATAAATACTAGGAATAAATCCTATGCTCCCAAAAGAAAATATGATCCTCCCCACACTTCTTATAGCCCAATATCATCCTCACCAGCTGCTATTGTTCAGGTTCCTAAGGCTCCTGAAAGTCAAGGAACTACCTCCCCTCTCCCCTCTTCCAAATACAACATTCTAAATCAACTGGCCAACATCAAAGCAGATGCAACCCTTCTGGACATGGTTGTCATCCCTGAACAACATAATCATATAAAACAATTCATGGAAGGAAAATATTTTGTTGTATCCAAACTCTCTGAAAATATAGATGAGGAGGATTCCTATGTAAATAAGGTAGGTGTACATAGCTTTAGATACCCTATAAAAAAACCCTCGTTTTATATTTCTGTAAAGATTATGGATAAGAGTTCCCATTGTTGCCTCTTTGATGGCGGTTCGGGCCCAAGTGTAATTTCAAATATTATTATGGAAGATATAGGATTTTCTTGTAAAAATGAAAACACCAGAAACATTCTCCCTTATAATAGTCTACAACAAACTACCAAAGGTGAAATCAAGGACATGACCTTGGTTTTGTGTGTGCACTATGAAATAAGGGCAACCCTTAATATTCAGGTAATCGATATGCCAATAATTAACTACTCGATCATCCTAGGAAGAGATTGGAAAGATTTTACAGGTGGGTACCTCTCACTCGACGGGCCACACTTATCCGTTCCTCCAAATAGTAAAAACATCATAGTCCTTAGAGAGGGAATAATTTCACCTTATATAGAAAGTGTCCCACAACGTAATGTAAATTATATCAAGGAGAACCTAGGAGTGTATTCCATCTTTTCCAAGGAAGAAAACACTACATTGGAACAAATCAACTTAGACGATGAGATGTGGCATATGCACTTTGATGGTTCATGCTCCAATGAAGGAAACAAAGCTGGTTTTATCTTGTACTCTCCTGTGGGAAAAATTCATAACATTTCCTATAGGTTAGAGTTTTCTTGCACAAATCATTTCACTGAATTTGAAGCATTAATGTTAGGCATTGAAAATTCTTATAATATGGGTTGTGGTCATCTTACATGTTTTGGGGATTCTGAACTTATTGTGAACCTTGTACGTAAGATATAATCTCCTAGAAACAAGTCAATGAAACACTACACCCAAAAATTTTGGGCACTTATGTCGAACCTACTATCTTTCAACATCACTCACATCAAAAGGGAATTGAACTAAATGGCTGATCGATTAGTTGTTTTTGCAGCCTCTCTTAATCGACAAATTTTTCCATAAAGACTTGATTGTACTTTTCAATATCTGTGCCGTCCACATATCCCTGACAATATAGAATCATGGTAGGTCTTCCATAGTGATGAAATCATATGTGCTTTCATTCAAAATAAACCTTATAAGCCTAAGTATATTCTATCAATGGAAGATAACAAGATTCCTAAAGGATTGACTCCTCTAGAAAGTTCATTTTCATCGAGTGATGTAGGCAAAAAAGAGAAACATAAAGAAGAGGAGTCAAAAAGGAATTCAGGTGAAACCATTTCCTTGAACAATGGAACTCTCGAGTCTCCATAGAATGTTAAAATAGGTGCCAAATGTTCTGATGAAGAAAAAATGAAATTTGTTAGACTTCTTGATGAATTTCAATATGATTTTTCTTGGTCTTATGAGGATTTTCGTGGTTTTGATCCTTCTCTTATACAACATGCCATTCCTATCAAGGAGGGCATAAAACTATCTAGGCAAACACAAATATCGATTAACCCTGCGTTGGAAGCAACTATTCGAAAGGAGTTGGAAAAATGCTTGAAGGTGGGGATCATCTTTCTGGTTAATTATTCAGAATGGGTTTCTAATTTGGTTCTCGTTCATAAAACAACTGGTCAAATTAGATTATGTGTAGATTTTTGCACATTGAATTGGGCTAGTATAAAAGATCACTTTCCTCTCCCTAATATGGAAATGATTTTGCAACAAGTTGTGGGGTCACAGATGATGTCCTTACTTGATGGTTTCTCTGGTTACAATCAAATCAAGGTAAAAATGGAAGATAAATATAAAATCACTTTTATTACTTGTTGGGGAACTTTTTCTTATGAACGTATGCCATTTTGATTATCTAATGTAGGTGCAACTTTTCAAAGAGCTATGCAAATATATTTTGACGATCTGATTGACAAGATTATTCAGATCTATCTTGATGACTTAACTGTGTACTCTAAAACTGATCAGATCATTTTGGTCATCTTAAAAGAGTTCTCATGCGATGCAGGAAATTTGGCATTTCTCTAAATCCTTCTAAGTCTATATTTGACATTACCAAGGGCAAGCTCCTTGGACACATTGTCTCTGATTCAGGAATAAGCATTGATCTTGAAAGGATTGTTTCTATCCTAAATCCAGATGCTCCCATTTCTAAGAAGGAGGTTCAAGATTTTATGGGGGTTATTAACTTTGTCTGTAGGTTTGTTCCTGATTTTGTTGTAATGGTAAAGCCAATTCATAATCTTCTTAAGCAAGATCGTCCTTTTTCTTGGACAAATGAGGTTGAAAATGCTTTTGTAGGGATCAATAAAGAAATCAGTTCTGCATTGGTTCTAGTGAAGCTATATTTTGAGAAGGAAATTATGATATATACTAATGTCATAGAGGAAGCATTTTTGGCAATCCTCATTCACAGTGATGACCAAGGTAATGAAAAACTAGTGGCTTACATGATTCAAAGCTTGTGTGATGACGAGTTTAAATATTCTTTTATTGAAAAACATTATTTTTTTCTTGTTAAAGCTATTGAATTTTTTTTCCACTTCATCTTAGGTAAGCATACGTTGGTAAAAGTCACTTTACCCGCTGTCAAGTTTTTTCTCTCACAGGATTATCTTTCAAAGAAGCTTACACATTGGATTGCCAAGATCCAGGAGAATGATTTAGCTATAGTCACTTATAACACCATCACAGGACGTGACTTATCCCTTCACTTAGCTCAACATGCTAAAACTAGTGAAGAAATTGATGAGCATGATAGTTCTCTATCAACATTGTTCTACATTCATAATAAAATCCTTCCTTTGTCTAATCATCCTTGGTATAAAAAATTGGTTTACTATTTGCAAAATCAAAGATGTCCAGATAACTTAGACACTCACCAAAGAACAAGCCTTTGTCTTGAATCGGATAGGTATGTCATTATAGGAGACTTCTTGTTTATAAGATCTGTCGATGGTATGTTTCTTTGTTGTGTAAACAATGAGGAAGCACAAAAACTGTTGCAAGAAACTCATGATTCTCCAAATTATGGTGTTCATGTAGGAGGTCATTTTTATGCCAAAACCATCGATTTTAAGATTATCATAATATGATACTATTGGCCTTCAATATTTCGCGATTCTTATGATTTTTCTAGATCTTGTGACAAGTGCCAAAAATTTGCTAGTAAAGAACGCCTTTCTACCATGTTGTTATAGCTTGTCCTCCTGGACTTTCCTTTTTCAAAATGGGGTTTGGAATTTATCTGTCCTATTAATCCTCCATCTTTAGGAAGACAAGTATTTATCTTGACAACCAAAAATTATTTTACAAAATGGGATGAATTTGTCCTTCTTAAACATTCAACAAATGAGCAGGTGATTTCTTTGCCTGAAAATAATATTTTTTCCATATTTGGTCTTCATTTGGAAATTATTACGGACAATGGTCCTATTTTTATTTTTGCTAAGCTAACCCAACTTTTATCTAAGTTGGGGGTTAAACATTTTACCTCATTAGCTTATTAACCCCAAGGGAATGGGAAAGCCGAGTCTACCAACAAGAATCTGGTGAGAATTATCAAAATTCTCATCGAAGATAATCCACGTCAATGGCACACTCTCCTCACTTATGCCCTTTGGGAAGATTGAACTACCAACAAGGTGAACACTGGTTGCACTCATTTCCATCTTTTTTATGGTTAAGAATCCATTCTTTGTACTGAGATGGAACTTTCCTCCTTAAGGTTAATGATACATGTCAAATAATTTAATTCTTTTGATGTTTCTCAAAGGATGAATGCACTCCTAGATTTAGAGGAGCAGAGGACGTTTTCCTTGGGTAATATAAAGAGAAGACAACAAACTATTAAAAAATATTTCAACAAGAGTGTCAAAGATGTCAAATTTTAAGTCATTGAGAAGCTACTGTTGTGGGATTCAACTCATGCTGATAGAGGAAGACATTCAAAGTTTCAAAAATTATGGTTGGGTCCTTTCAAGATCACTTTTTTCCTGGGTGAAAATTCTTACATTCTAAAGGATTTACAAGAACAATTGTTTTCCTATAGCACTAACGGTTATCACTTAAATCATTACATGGAACCAGCTTGAAGAGTTTAACATTGTTTGTATTGTTTCTATATTTTAATAATTTTTCAATTTTGTTTTCATATTAGTGGTTTTCCATTTCTGCTATTTTCATTTATGTTATTTCATTTATGCTCATTTCAGTTTTGTTGTTTCATTTACTTTATGACATTTCTTGCTTTTTGTTCTTTTGATTTCAATTTTTGTCAAAAATAAAATATTGGATCCATTTTTCCATGACACTTGTGCAAAGTATTGTTAATCAATAACAATCAAGATTACATGGTTGTTATGATGTCCCCCATGAAGGCATCATTGAATGTGTTATCTTCTTTCATTGTTGTTTTATGAGATAGTTGGTTACATCTTGCTTCTGCTTTCAGCTTCTTCATCCATTTCAAGATTCAAAAGAGAAAGTTCAGAAAATTTCTCTCCTTGAAGTCAAGAGAAAATTTTAGTTGAATAATTATGCTTACAAGGATAAACCCCCTCATACTTAACACTTTACATGAGTTATTCTCAAATTCCCAGTCATTTTTCCATTAAATTCGTTCACTTCCCCTTGTGGCATAATCATTTTGATTTATAGGTTCTTGATCTGATGTTACTTGGTCTGCGAAACCAGACACTCTAAGTTCTTAATCTATTGGAAATAGATTTCCCTGTGGAGTTTCCAGTTTGTTGACGATTAAAATCACAACGATGAATTATGCCTGCAAAGTATTGCTAAAGCCCTATTATTTAACTATGTTAATAACATAATACTAGTAGGTGGGACCCCCTTGTAGACTGGAGGCACAAGGATAGACATATCACACATTTTTATGATGTTGTTTTGATGTTTCTTACACAGTCCTACATGGTTGAAAATGCAATCTTGGTTTCATTTTGACATAGTAACAGGTTGATGATGCATTTTATGGAATGCTTCTATGATTCAAATAATTTTTGTTATGATGGGCATGTATTTATAGTTGCTATGATTTATCCATGTCACTAATCATTGTGATCGATTACCTATCCACATTTATAGAAGAGATATATTAGTGATACATAATCAAAGCAAAGAAAGAAAACCTATAAAAACAAATATTAAAGGAAAATAATTTATGTTTGAGCTATGATAAAGGGTTATATGCAAATGGAAAAGTAAGTCAATGTTAGTGTTAGTCCTAACTATTATTCTATGGTTGGTTAGTGGCTATGTGATTTTCATTAGATTTGATTTGGGCGCATATAGCATTAAAATATCTTTTATGGAATATAAATATGGAAAGCGTTAATGTGTAAATGATAGTGGTTTGCGCACTACACAAGGGATATCATCGTATATTTTAAATGTTTGGTCATTGAAAACATGGTTTAATTGATCGGTGAATGTTTGGATTTATTGTACCTCGAATTGAATAGGCCAAGAGATGGAAGTGATATGCATTTACTGCACATCACTCCATACTCCCCATATCGTTCGTCACCCTAGCATTGTTCCTTGTGGCATTTTTGGTCCATTGGTTGTGAAGCTCCACATTGCAGGCTCTTGGAAAGATGAAGGCTCAAAAAACTCACCCTTTTAAGTGTTTTGCTACAGTATGGTTCCTTTTCTCTCCATCCAGGAAATATTCTCTGTGTATGAACAAAGAATGTCTAAGTGATGCTTGGATTTGTGTGTTCCTGAGAATTTTGACTGTGTAAATGTGTGTTCTATCTCTCTGTGATGACTGCAACATGTTTCAGATTGCAAGAAAAAGAATTGGGTTTTGTTTAAGTTGTGCAATGAATGGTTGCTCAATTGGTTTAATATTGTGATGGTTACATAAGTGAATGGTTGCTCTGTGGATAATAAGTGAATGTGGTACATATCACTTTGTATTAATGGTTGAGGGTTTTGTTCTGAGTATTACTGTTGGTTATCTTTGTTCCCTCACAATAATTATTGTAACCCTTATTCCATCACATTCGGATGACCAATAGTTTCTTTGTTATTTCTTCAAACCATGAGACATCGACATTGCCTCATTATTATTCTCTTTTCACCAAAGTATCAGAAGACCCAGACTTGGGGTGACCACAAAATTAACATGTAATGTATGGTTGTGGGATGATACAAGTTATATCTCAACGTTATGATGTGCACATCCTCACTGGTATTGCTTTCAGGTTATTTATCTCTTAGGTAAATGGATAGAGATGTTATATCTTTGTGTGTTCTTTTAACAAATATCATTGTTTAGTTAACTTTTCCTCTCCTATGCAAGTGTTAAATGCACTATGTGCATTGGGTTATGATATGCCTTTCCTTTGTTATCATCAGGTGTTCATCATTGGTCTTGTACAGGGCTTGGAGTAATAAGGGGATTGTGTGGCTCATTGTTTTATCTTTGTTTAGGGTATTTTGCCTATGATTTATAAGTCTCAGAAGACCTCTAGATCTTTGTGTTGTGGTTAAAATATGAATGTGCTCTTGTTGTCTCCCTGCATTTAATTATAACAGACCTAATTGGATTTCCAACTATCTTTGCTCCCTTAGGGCACATTTTTGGTTTTCAATTATGAGTTTATCAGTGGAATGGTTATGGGGTTTTTTTCTCGAGCCATTGTCTCATCTTTCTATGATAAAATTGGTTGAAAATTTATAGGTGCTTGCATACAGTTGAGAACTGTATTCTTTCATTATGGTGTTTTTACTAGTGTGGTCTCGATTGAAATTGGAAACACATGTGTGTTTTGCTCAACCTGATCAGGGTTATGACTAATTTTAAAAATGGCACATGTGTATATTTGGTTATGTTTGTTTCGTATATATTATTGGATCATCGTATGGATTACTAATGGTTTTTAAAGGAAGTTATATCAACAGTGTTAAGGCTCAGGTTTTATGTTGACTGTGGTTTCATTGCAAAATCTTATTGATTGATATGATGAAGACCGTGTGTAATCGAGAATATTTTGGAAGTTTGTTCGTATTTGAAAAATAAAGGACCTGTGTATATTTTAATTGGGCCCAATTGCAAATTGGTATCCAATGGATGTTTATTATTATAGTGATGCATTATCGGATAGAGGTCGACCATATTGTTCTGTGTTTTCTTTAAATTATTAAAAGGAAAGAAAATAAATAAAAGACTAGTGCCTTCTTAAACAAGACTGTTGAATGGATTTTTTTATTTGGTTATCA
Organism: Picea engelmannii; assembly: GCA_009831015.1. NCBI lineage: Eukaryota > Viridiplantae > Streptophyta > Pinopsida > Pinales > Pinaceae > Picea > Picea engelmannii. Next base: position 100,437 of record ML811409.1, on the reverse strand, counting down.
GTGATGGTTACACAGACTATTATGAATTGAGGAATTCTGGGAAATTAAAATGTTGGAACAGTAAAAAAATTGATACACATTAAATGCTGGTGTGGTGTTGTTGCTTTTTGGATTGTTTTTCGTACAAGGTTATGATTATTGATTACTTAATTTTTTTTATGAACATTATTCATTAACTTCCCTTCCATTCTCTCAGTTTTTCACATATTATGAATCCCCTCACATTCCCAGATTCACTTTGCATGCCCTATTCTTAAAATTAAATTATAATTAAATGGAAACTTTGTATTATAGCAATTAAAGGATGACACAAAGATAGGTTACAGTTGATAGGTTTATTTACTACAACACAGTTGATTGTTTAATGATTTGTTGAGCAGTAATCATGATTTACTCCCTTTCATTTTATCATTTTCTCTCAATACAACCCCCTTAGATATCCTAGAACCCTTATTCACCGCCTATTGATTTACAAGTATTAAACTATTTTTATGGATTCGATTGCATGGGTCTGATGTGTTGCTGAGCCAAACTTTGTTTCATATTTAAAGAGATGTCATGTATGTTTTCTTTAAGAATCTAGTTTCTAATAAACGTTGCATACAGGAATGAGCTTCTTCAGCAGAGGAAGACATGGATGAAATAATAGGGGAAGAGGGAATTGGAACAAAGGCCATATAAGGCCAAGAGTTTCGATACATTTTGATGCAGATCTACAAGAGTTAAACCACCTCTTCCAAGATAGATGTTTCAACTGGATTAGACAAGGGGTAGTATAACCTAGGCCAGAAAGGCCTCCCTTCCAACCCCAACATTTCCTTGGTGTCCTAGCTCCCCCTCATGTCTCATTACAACCTCAAGTCCCTGAAAATGAAATATGGAGAGAGATTGTTCACCGAACAGTCTCCCAAAATCATGGTTGGACCAATTTGTCTCCACCTGCTCCTCCTCCACTGGTTAACCCGATTTTCCAAATTTCCCCTGCACACTCACCTGTACAATCTTCACACAGAAGAAAGAGACTCAAAAACAAAGTCCACCATGCACATGATAAAGGAAAATTTATTGTTTTCCCCTCCTCTCCCTCAAGTGATTCAACAAAATCTGTTTCATCTTGTATGCACTTGAGATATGACTTCTCTCATGTTATTAGTGAGATCAACTGTAAAGACTCCACACAACCTAATTCAGAGAAATCAAAGAGATACAACAACAACAAAGGGAAAATTGCCTCCCAAAGTGGAAACTATGGTTTTTGATTATATTTATTTGTTAATTATTGAGAACAGTTGACTACTGAAGTTTTTGGACAACATACTATTTTTGGATATTTTGGATGTTATATTTTTTTGATATGGTTTAAAATATCATTGATATTAATTTTTAAATTATGAGAATGATGATGGGAGCCACAAGGAGGGATATGGTTGGTTGATTGACTAGTTGTGCTTATTTTGTTAAGAAACTAAAAGGAGTCACAAGGGGTCCCACCTACTAGTTATTATTTATTAAAGACCCTTATTATTATTATGCTAAATTTTCCCCTAAACTAAAAGTTAGTTGAGTTTTAGTTAACTTCACTAAAAGGAGTAGTTGAAATACTTTAACTAATTTTGATTGATTAAAGGAAAAAAGAGAAGGAAGAACAAGGGGACAATACAAGGAGAAAGAATACTAAGGTATGCTCTTGAGTTTTATTGAGATAGTTCAAGTTTCATTCATTATTTAATTTATTAAAATCCTAATTCTCTTTTATGACAATAGGGTCCTATTGTAGACAACAAGATTCAAGGTTGAATCACATCATTCAGAAACTTGTTTTTCAGAGGTGTTGATCTATATTTGATAGTATGTGTAGACTTTTATGTTTATGAATTAAATTTCATGACTGATAAAGGATATTGTGCAGAGTCGAGTGGGAAACAATCTTTGGCAAGATGATCCATCTTTTAAAGTTCAGTTTTTTACTTTATGTTAGAAGTCCTTTTGTATGGTTTTCATTCGGGACACCTAAGTTTGACTTTGGTCCAAACTCCCTCAGATATTTTTGTAAAGAGAACAATTCTTTTGATTTCTTGGAATGAACTAAGAGATTGTTATTCTGTCTCATGTATGTTAAATCGTGACTTGGTATTTTTTCTTTTGTCTACACATTTACTTTTCCATTTGTTATATTCATAAAATTATATAAAAATATTGAATTTTACACCAATCTTTTATTTATATAAAAACCATCCTAAGCCCTTGTAACTAATACTTGTGGATTAGGAAACAAATTTTGAGACTATAAACATAGGGTGATATTCTCGTCTATCTTTCCTTAGCCAAGAAAGATCTGAAAATTCTTGAGTAAGATTATTTCATTTATTTTCCTCAACATTTATTTGGCGACCATACTGGGGAGATATTCCATATCTCTCTGGTTTATTTTTATGCTTGATTATTATTGAATATATCTACTTTTATGATATTGATTCTTTGAATTTTCATTTCTTAATGACTCTTCTTGTTGCAAGGCAGCCTAATATTGATCCTGGTCTTCAATATCATACCAACCTTTCTGTAAAATTGTTTAATACCATCTTAGATACTTCTAATACCTGGGTTGAGCTGAATCACTCATGGGAAAAACATGAACAAGGCATAAGTGTCCAAGAATGTTGGGAAGCTAGGAAAAGACAACTTAGGAATCATCCATAGCCTTATTTTTCCTTATGTTTTGATCTTCTTTTCATGTCCTTAGACCCTCATTTTTCTAGAAGAAGAAGAGGTTTATCACCATAAATTAATCCTATTGTTGAAATAGGAAGAAGGAACATTGTGTTATCAACCCAACAAAGTGATCTAAAGAGAACCTTGTTTTATTCATCTAGTTCATCTTTCTCTCCCTCACCTATCATTCATAAGATGGAATCTAGTGCTGGTGCTGGTGGCACTGGAGGTGCTTCTTCATATAAATATTCAACTTCGCCAGTGATTGGTAGCTTATATATTCATCAAGGCCCTATCCAATCTAACATAAACCCCGCCAAAGTCATTAATAAGTATGGGCTTTTCCGGTTTGAAGAAGATGCTACAACCACCCTGTGGAATGTTTCCTCCCCTTTTAACCTAGCACTTGCTACTCATCCACTTCCTAAACTAAAAGAGAATCTCCATAGGTTTTTAGGGAATAACACTGCCACTACGAATGAAGACTTGGCAAAATTTTCTAATGCCTATCAGAACATAGGAGCCAATGACAACGATACTTGGCTTTTTGTTTTCTTTGTGAATTCCCTTGAAGGGAAGGTTGCGACCGATTTCTTCGATTTCCCTCCTAATATTTTATATACTTGGGAGGAGTTAGTCTATTGATTCAAATATACCTATGGGAAATCCAAAATCCCAGCCAAGAAGTTACAGGAATACAATAACATTGCTTATAAGTATGGCAAGACTATCAAGTCCTTCAACTTACATTTCACCAAGTTATGCAATCAAATCCATGAACTCTTTCGACCTCAAAACAAAGAATCTCTCATGCATTATTATAATGCATTACCTTCCCCTATCATCATAGGCTTGAGGAAAAGGCGATTGATAACCTCGGTTCCTCTCTGCATACTTAATTAGAGTATGAAGAATAGCTTGAAAGAACAAGTCTTCCTAAGGGAGACTCGGTTAAATAGAGAGACATGTACGCCCTCTTACAACTTGTACAAGAAATGAATAATCGAATTATAGCATATGAGCGAAAAGGAAATGTCTCCTCTCTTGCCTGTCAAGCTTCATCTTCTTTTTCACCCCCCTTCAAAAATCCAAATGAAAATAATTTTCATCCTAAGGCTATCGTGCCTCGTAGTTGGTGTAAATTTTGCGAGGAACACCATGAGGAAAGTAAATGTGAGGTAAAGAAGAATTCCATAGATAAAATATTTTGTAAGAGACCTGGAACTACCATCCTTGTCCTAGAATTTGAAGAGCTAGAAGATGTCATGATCATAAATACTAGGAATAAATCCTATGCTCCCAAAAGAAAATATGATCCTCTTTGCACTTCTTCTAGCCCAAGCACATCCTCACCATCTCCTACTGTTTAGGTTCCTAAGGCTCCTAACAATCAAGGAGCTACCTCCCCTCTCCCCTCTTTCAAATACAACAATATAAATCAGTTGGCCAACATCAAATCATATGAAACCCTTCTAGACATGGTTTCCATCCCTGAACAACAAAAGAATCTAAAACAATTCACGGAAGGAAAAGATTTTGTTGTATCCAACCTCTCTTAAGAGATAGATGAGGAGGATTTGTTTGTAAATAACGTAGGCGTACATAAATTTATATACCCTGTAAAAATCCCCTTGTTTTATAGTTTTTCAAAGATTATGGATAAGATTGCCTATTGTTGCCTCAATGACAACGGTTTGGGCCCAAGTGTAATGTCAAATATTTTTATGGAAGATCTAGGCTTGTCTTGTACAAATGAAAAATCTAGAAACATGCTCTCTTATAATAGTCTACAATAAGAAACCATAGGTGAAATCAATGACGTGACCTTGGTTTTGTGCGTGCACCCTGAAATAAGGAGAACCCTTAATATTCAGGTAATCGATATGCCAGTAAGTAACTACTCGATCATCCTAGGAAGATATTGAAAATATTTGAAGGGTGGGTACCTCTCACTCGATGAGACACACTTATCCGTTCCTTGAAATGGTAAAAACATCATAGTCCTTAGAGAGGGAATAATTTCACCTGACATAGAAAGTGTCCCATACCTAATGTAAATTATATCGAGGAGGACCTAGGACTGTATTCCATCTTTGTCGAGGAAGACAGCACTACCTTGGAACAAATCAACCTAGATGATGGGATGTGGCATATGCACTTTGATGGTTCATGATCAAATGAAGGAAACAAAGATGGTATTATATTGTACTCTCATGTGGAAAAAAATCTTAACTTTTCCTATAGGTTAGAGTTCTCTTGCACAAATAATGTCACTAAATTTGAAGCATTACTGTTAGGCATTGAAAATTCCTATGATATGGGTTGTGGTGAAATTATAGTTTTTGGGGATTCTGAGCTTGTTGTGAACCTTGTACATAAGATATACTCTCCTAGAAACAAGTTAATGAAATACTACATCCAAACTATTTGGGCACTTATCTCGAACCTATTATATTTCAACATCACTCATGTTATTAAAAAGGGAATTGAACTCAATGGCTGATCAGTTAGATGTTTTTATAGCCTCTCCTAATCAACAACTTATGCCACAAAGACCTTATTGTACTTTTCAATATCTGTATCATCCACATATCCATGACAATATAGAATCATGGCAAGTCTTCCCTAGTGATGAAGGAATCTGTGCTTTCATTCAAAATGAACCTTATAAGCCTAAGGAAATTATATCAATGGAATATACCAAGATTTCTAAAGGCTTGACTCCTCTAGAAAGTTCATTTTCATCGAGTGATGTAGGAAAAAAAGAGAAACATAAATAAGAGGAGTCGAAAAGGAAAGTGGTTGAAACCATTTCCTTGAACATTGGAACACCCAAGTCTCCAAAGAATGTTAAAATAGGTTCCCAATGTTTTGATGAAGAAAAATTGAAATTTGCTAGACTACTTCGTGAATTTCAAGATGTTTTTTCTTGGTTTTATGAGGATCTTTGTGATTTTTATCGTTCTCTTATACAACATGCCATTCCTATCAAGGAGGGAATAAAACCAGTTAGGCAAAAACAAAGACCTATTAACCTTGTGCTGGAAGCAACTATATGAAAGGAGTTGGAAAAACACTTGAAGGTGGGGATCATCTTTCTGGTTAATTATTCATAATGGGTTTCTAATTTGGTTCCCGTTCATAAAAAAACTGGTCAAATAAGATTATGCGTATATTTTCGCACATTGAATCGGGATAGTATAAAAGATTACTTTTACCTCCCTCATATGGAAAATATTTTTTAGCAAGTTGTGGGCTCACAGATCATGTCCTTACTTGATGGTTTCTATGGTTACAATCAAATTAATATAAAAAGGGAAAATAAATATAAAAACACTTTTATTACTCGTTGGGGCACTTTTTCTTATGAACGTATGACTTTTGTCTTATATAATGTAGGTGCCACTTTTCCAAGAGCTATGCAAATAGATTTTGACGATTTGATCGACAAGATTATTCATTTTGATGACTTAATTGTGTACTCTAAAAATCGATCAGATCATTTTGGTCATCTTAAAAAAGTTCTCATGCGATGCAGTAATTTTTTCATTTCTCTAAATCCTTCTAAGTCTATCTTCAGTGTTACCAAGGAAAAGATCCTTGGACACATTGTCTTTAATTCAAGAATAAGCATTGATCCTGAAAGGATTGTTGCTATCCTAAATATGCCTGCTCCCACTTCCAAGAAGGAGGTTCAAGATCTTATGGGGGTTATTAACTTTGTCTATAGGTTTTGTCCTGATTTTGTTGTAATGGTCAAGCCAATTCATAATCTTCTTACTAAATATCATCAATTTTCTTGAAAATATGATGTCCAAAACGCTTTTGTAGGGATCAAGAAAGCAATTAGTTCTGCATCAATTTTGGTGAAGCCGGATTTTGAGAAGGAATTTATGATATATACTAATACCACAGAGGAAGCAATTTTTTCTATCCTCATGTAGGGTGATGACCAAGGTAACGAAAAACCAATGGCTTACATGAGTAAAATATTTTCTGATGATGAGTTTAAATATTATTTTATTGAAAAACATGCTTTTGCTCTTGTTAAAGCTAATGAAAAATTTCACCACTTCATCATAGGTAAGCATACATTGGTAACATTCCCTTTACCCACTATCAAGTTTTTTCTCTCACAGACTTATCTTTCAGGGAAGATTTCACATTGGCTTTCCAAGATCCAGGAGCATGATTTAATTATCGTGAATTCTAACACCATCACGGGACGTGGCTTAGCCCTTCACTTAGCTCAACATGATGAAACTAGTGAAGAAATTGATGAACATGATAGTTCTCTATCAACAATGTTCTACATTGATAATCAAATCCGTCCTGTGTATAAACATCCTTGGTATAAAATTTTGGTTTACTATTTTCAAAATCAAAGATGTCCAGATAAATTAGACACTCATCAAAGAAGAAGGATTCGTCTCGAATCTGTTAGATATGTAATTATAGGAGACTTATTTTTTAGAATATTTGTCGATGGTATGTTTCTTCGCTATGTAAACAATGAGGAAGCACATAAACTGTTGCAAGAAACTCATGGTTCTCCAAATTCTTTTTTTCACGTAGGAGGTCATTTTTCTGCTAAAACCACTGCTTTTAATATTATAAAAAAAGGATACTATTGGCCTTCAATCTTTCATTATTCTTATGATTTTTCTAGATGTTGTGACAAGTGCCAAAAGTTAGCTGGGAAAGAATGCCTTCCATCCATGTCATTACAACCTTTCCTCCCAGACTTTCCTTTTTCAAAATGGGGTTTGGAATTTATTGGTCCTATTAATCCTCTGTCTTCAGCAGGAGAAGTATTTATCTTCGCAGCCATAGACTATCTGACAAAATGGGTTGAAGTTGTCCCACTTAAACATTTGACCGATGAGTAGGTGATTTCTTTCCTTGAAAATAATATTTTTTCCATATTTGGTGTTCCTTTGGAAATTATTACGGACAATGGTCCTACTTTCATTTATGATAGGATGACCCAATTTTTAGCTAATTTGGGGGTTAAACATTTTACCTCATTAGCTTATTACCCCCAAGGGAATGGGCGGGCCGAGTCTACCAACAAGAAACTGGTTAGAATTATCAAAAGGCTCATCGAAGATAAGCCATGTCAATGGAACACTCTCCTCACTTATTCTCTTTGGGCATATCAAAATACCACCAAGGTGAGCACTAGTTGCACTCCTTTCCAGCTTGTTTATGGTCAAGAAGTCATTCTTCCTACTGAGTTGGAACTTTCTTGCTTAAGGTTAATGCTACAGGTTGAAGAATTAAATTCTTATTATGTTTCTCAAAGGATGAATGCACTCTTGGATTTATATAATCTAGGTGGATATCGGTGGTCACTCACCTTTTCCAACTGGTTCAAAATAGTTTTTTGGCAATTTTGGCAATTTACTATTTTTAGCAGTTTTAACTTTCAGAGCCATTTTGAGGGCCTAAATGAAGGTTTTTTGGGATCAAACTTCTTAATGATAGTTGAAGGCATCATTGAGCCCTTGAAATGAATCTCCTCGATGATACCTTTGCAACAGGCTATCGTGCAGCTAAAATGGATATCGTATGCAAAAGTTACAACCCTGGGAAGTTGATGTACTGACTTACCCAAATGGGGCCCACATGACTTTTGGTGCTTCATCTCCTAGGTTTAGGATTTTGGATGTCTATGGTTTTTGAAATTCCTATTTATTTTAAAAAGGCCTTCAGAGCCTCATTGTAATCATCTTCTTGCAAATGTGAGTAGAGAACACATCTTTTCTTAGAGATAAGCTGCCACTATTCTAGCAAGTCTTTCACTCTGTATTTTTACAGTCTTTATACATTTTTGCTCATTAATAGAAAATTGTGTAAATTACTATATCTTTGTGTTTATGGTTTAATCTCTAATACATTTATGTTATATTATTGGATGTTCGATATATCTTTGTACATTTCTTTATTATATCTCCGCTCTCATTTTGTGCCGAAAATAATTCAGATCATTAGAATCAAAGTATGCTTCTCTTGATCGTTTTTTTTTTCAGTGCATGTCCCCGACGAGGTTCGAGTATAGAAAGTTGGGTCTCAAGCTTGTCTCTCTTGAAGAAAATCTCTCTTGCACACCCAAGAAATACTCCATGTCGAAAGACAATAAAAATGACAAAGCAACCGATCGTATCAGTCTGTTGCTTGAGCAAGCTCTCACACGACAGAGAGACAAAATGATGGAGATTTTTCCCCACTTCCTTCAATGCCTGTCGATAGAAACATGTTCATATTCATCAAACAACCACTTTGGAAGAACCTCTTCTTTCAAGGTACATGTTAATTTTTATATTCCTGTATTTGAAGGTGAGATATATGCGGATGCCCTAGACAAATGGTTAAATCTGTTAGAAGGTTATTTCTCTGTTCAAATTTTTTTTGACATGGAAAATATCACCTTCACACTGCTTAAATATCTCCCCCATGTCAAAAAGTTGTGGGAAACTTACTGGGGGCAAAGTTCCACAGAGGAGTCTGGAATATATGGGGCTGAGCCGACTTGGGATTTTTTTGTGGATGCGATAAGGGAACAATATTACCCTATTGGAAACTATGAGGACCAGTACATGAGATGGACCACACTACGGAAAGAGAGGGGCCAAGCAGTTCCATAGTTCACCAATACCTTCCATACC
>ML811409.1:72563-86512 GCA_009831015.1 Picea engelmannii | reverse complement strand
AGCCGACTTGGGATTTTTTTGTGGATGCGATAAGGGAACAATATTACCCTATTGGAAACTATGAGGACCAGTACATGAGATGGACCACACTACGGAAAGAGAGGGGCCAAGCAGTTCCATAGTTCACCAATACCTTCCATACCGTGTGCACCAAGTTGGGTATCAAAGACTCCGAATGAGATTTGGTTCTGAAATACCGTGGGGCTCTACACAGATACATCCAAACTAAAATGGATTTTTTGTATATATAATCACTCGGTGTTGCTTATAGATATGTTGTTAAAATCGAGTAGAAATTTAAGGACTAGAACACATAGGAGTTTGGGTCTGCGAATATGCAACAACCAAAGTATGATAAGGATGAACCTAACAAAAATTCTCCCGAAAACTAATCCAAGCCACAGGAAAAGAATGGCCATAGGAAGACAAAAAAGGACACCAGAAAATGGTGTGATTTCCACAAAATCCCCTAGCACAACACTGAGGAATTTCTCTCAAAATAGTCATTGGTGGCCGAGATCAAAGACGAGTGAAACCCTGATTCATAATATGATTATGAAAATAATGGTAAAAGACATATCATCGACGCAAAACCCACTGCTATTGTCATGACCGTAACAATTCAACCAGAAGAACCAACAGATTCTGAAGAGGGGGAGTGCCTTTTTCATTCACAAATGTGAGTGAAGGGGACCCCGTTGCATTTTATTGTTGATAGAGGAAGTCATATGAACCTCATCTCATCATAGGTCATCAACTAGTTGGGATTGTCGACAACACCACAACCACAACCATGCAACATCGGGTGGCTTCACCAGGGACGAGATCTTCATTTCATCCAACAATGTCGATTGTCATACGATATCCATCCCTTCAAGGATGAGGTATTATGTGATGTTTCCCCACTGGATGGATGTGATTTTCTCTTGGGCCAACCATATATGTGGAAGTGCCATGATGTTTATGAGTCTCGACTGAACAGTGTCATTATTTCTTTAGGGGGTCATCTCTACAAAATACCAGAGGTAGTTCCGACTACTGTTCCACCCAAATTGTACCGCAAGGTACTATCTCATACTACAAAATTCATCTTCTTCACAATACTTTCATGGTTACAAAGAAAGGTGCTTGGAGCGCGCTCCCTTGACTAGGAAAGGTTCTCCCATCCTCTCTCTATGCCTTAAGGCTCTTGACTTGATTACCTCAAGGCTCTCTTGGATTCTGGAAAATGGCAGAAAGATCAAGTTTTGGGAAGACTCTATCTTAGGACAGACCCCCTTAAGATCTCTGGAAGGGCTGGAGAACATTATAAGCTGGCTCCATTCTAATAACAAATTCACTCCGTGGGACCTTTCAGTTTGGGACCAGGGTGGCTTCTGGCTCAAGTGGGACTTGGGAGACTATCTGCAGACTATAGAAACTGAAGCTCATTCTCTCCTGGAAGCTCTTCAAGGGTGCTCCCCCTCCTCGGCTAGGAAAAAGGACAAAAGAGGTTGGGGCTCTTCATCTGGCTATTACTCAGCTGCAGCTGGTTATGCAGCCCTGCAGGCAATCCCTTGGGTTGCCCCTGACCCTTCGGTGTGGAAAAATATCTGGCTCCTTCCTTCCCTTCCCAAAATAGATCTCTTCTGCTGGTCTCTTCTGCATGACAGTATCCTTACTTGGGAAAATCTCTCCAAAAGAGGCTGGGAAGGGCACTCTAGATGCCCTCTCTGTGCTTGTTAGACTGAAACTTCTGTCCACCTCTTTCTCCTCTGCCCCTTTGCTCTGGAACTTTGGAATCTCATTCTTGTCCAGTTGAATGTGGCCCTACCTGCTTCCGTTACTTCCTTGTTTACCTCCTGGGTCGATTTGGCTCCCTTCTCCTTTTCCAATTTGAGCCTTCTAAAACACTGCTGGATGTGGGTGCCGAAAGTAGTCTGCTGGAATCTGTGGCTGGAACGTAACAGTAGAATATTCAGGGATATAGCAGGGACGCCAACCCAAACGGTTCTCAAATTTAAAGCGATGCTGGGTGACCTGGTAGCCTAAAAAACAAATGTCACCAATGAAGTAACTCCCAACAAATATGAGTATGCCTAGTTCCACGAGCTTGAGCCCTCCCTCCTGAACAGAACCAAGAAAGTTCCCAAACACTACTCCCATTGGGAAATTAGGCTGGAGGAACAAGAGTTCTTAAAGTGGAGATCTTCTTTGGAGAAACATACCCTACATGTGGATGGGGCTTTGAAAGGGAATCCTGGCCCCGTGGGAAGCGGAGGGGTTCTGCTCGACATCTCAGGGAAAATTGTGCTCAGCTTTGCCTGGGGGCTGGGTCAGAACACCAATAATACAGCTGAAATCTTAGCAATCTGGTAGGGGTTGGCTCAGGTAAGAAGGTTATCAATAGAAAATTTGGCTGTCATAGGCGATTCTAGAATTTTTATACAAGCTCTCAATCAGAGGAGGGCTCCCAAAAACATGGGGTTGGAACACTATTATAAGAAGGTTACAGATTAGATGAAAGAATTCGAAGAGGTGAAGTTATACCACATCCTCAGGAATCTTAATCAGTTGGCATACCACAAAGCGAACAGAGGAACCACCCTGGGCAAGGGATTCATCAACGTGAATGGAATAGAAAATCATGAACCAATCCCTTAGAGTCCAGGGAGAAGATCCCATCAGGGGCTCCCCAGTCAGAAATTGCAGAGTTCTGAAAATTGCCAGGAAGGAATCCAAGGTGAAGGTGCGAAGGTCTAAGGAAGGTGATATGGGAAGTGTTGAAACAGTGTTGGAGCACAGGATGAAACAGCGCAGTAACAGATGTTGAAACACAGTACTGTTATAGTTGCTGAAACACAGTACTGTCACAGTTGCTGAAACACAGTGCTGTAATAGTGTGTAACAGATTTTTGAAACAGATGTTGAACCTCAGTGTTGTAACAGATGTTGAAACACAATACTGTTACAGTTGCTGAATCACGGTGCTGAAACAGTGTTGTCACAGTTGCTGAAACACAGGGCTATTCAGATGCTGAAACACGGTGTTGTTCAGATGCTGAAACACGGTGTTGTTCAGATGCTGAAACATAGTGCTGCAACAGTGTTGTACCAGATGCTGAAACTCAGGGTTGTAACAATGATGTTACAATTGCTGAATCACAGTACTGAATTAGATGCTGAAACACAGTACTGTATATATGCTGAAACACAATAATAGATGCCAGAACTCAGAAATAGATGTTGAAACACAGTAATAGATGCTGAAACACAGAAATAGATGTTGAAACACAGTAATAGATACTGAAGGAGTACAGAATCTAGTGCAGATCACAAGCCTTTAGCTATAGAGGTAGAATAGTGCAGAAAAATAGGCCCAAAAAAACTTGAGGCTAATATGTAACCGATTCTGTGGCTAGTCCACCCCATTAATACAATCCATAACCGTTTTTGTTAAAAAAAAAAAAACTAAGTTTTTTGTTTTATATTTTCTTCCAATCAAAGCATAAATAACAAAATATTCTAAAATAAACTGATGAATGCATGATTCATGGCCCCCATGGCCATGAGGGGGATTTTTTTTTCAAAATGCAACTCATTTTTCTTAAAATTTCAAGCTAAAAATAAGTTAAAAAAGATAAGAAACAGAAGAAATTTTTTAATGAAAAAGAAATCTATTGTTGTGATCAAACCCAAGTTACTGACTGCTATGACAGAGATCCAAAAACCTAAGAGGTATAACTCTTGACAAAGGAAATGATGACTGCCTTACCCTAAACAAAAATTTTCTCTACAGGCATGCTGCTGACAGTTCAACAACAAGCGTGTGCAGTGAGCTTTGTAAAGTCAGGGAGCATGTACATGCGTGCAAACCTTATATAGGCTGTGTGTACCAATGAAACTCTAAAAAATAAAAAGAAAAGATATCGAGCCTAGGCAGAGATCACTGGTACTGAGAACCAGAATCTCTTGAAGACTCAGATAGTTACTTTGACAGAAAAAAGAAAACAATTGAAGAAAAATTTCATAGAACAAAACCAATCTGAGGTGAAACCTAAGATATAGACTGCAAACAACAAAGACTAGAAAGAGTTCCAGAAAACCCCTAAGAAGGACTATTTCTGACAGGGGAGAGGATGACTGCCTCTCTAAATGAAAATTTCTGGAATCATACACACGACTGACACTTCCTCAGCTAGTGTGTACACGCGGTCTGTGAGAAGGTAGGGTGCGGGTACACGTGTGCATACCTTATACAGGTCGCGTGTACCTCTCTGGGTCTAGAAAAAAAAATGCAGTCAAGCAAAGAAACAAAGATAACTGGTATGGAAGACCAGAATCTCTGTCAGTTCTGACTTTTGCAGAAACTTTAAAAACAGGAAATGAGACTAGTTCTTAAAAATACCCAAAAAATATTCCCAGAAACCCTAGAGATCTCCCGAGTATGGTCGCCAATTCTATTGTGAGTGGGAAATCCCTCTAAGGACTAGAACTTAGGGTTTTATTATGCATGCAAAAAATACCTAAAGAATCCTACTTTCTACCGTCATCCCGGACCTAATCCCCATTATTCTTAAGCAAATACGTGGTTAAGAAGATCAAGTAAGCATACCTTATTTCGTGCATTTTATATTGATACTTATTCATGCCTGATCTCTCTTTGACTGCAGCTATCCTCCCAAGGCTGACCTGCATTCACACAAGATAAACAAAAAACTCTACATGCATTTGATCTACAAATTAATGGGTTAGAGATTCAATTAATAGATGCAATAAACTATGGAAACATCATATGGTGGGATGGGAAAAGTACTTCTTTATTATTAACTTCAACAAATCAACTTACAATGATGAAGTTAGACACTACTCCGTGAACCTGGTCCTAGGCTCTTCTTCAACTGTCCTCTAACTTTTTTTCTCTATACTTCTCTTTGCACAAGGATGGATAAATGGTTGGGACAAAGGGAATGCGTAATCGGCTATAGGTTCTTTACTATGATTCTCCTCTTCCAAATGGAACCCCTAACCCTTCTTTTATAGGCTAGAAGAAGCTAGGTATTTGGTCGAACCCTCATCCATGCATGGCCGAAAGGTTTAGTTAACTTAACCAAAGTTGTGTGTTCCATCAGAAAATTTCCTTTTTTCATGCTTTTGTAGGTACATGCAGGTTGTCTTAGGTCAGCTAGCATGTACACGCATGCAGTAATGGAGCAGGGCACATGGGACTTTATAAAAGGTATTTTTAAGAAGAGTTGTTCAGCAGTGTTTTGGCAAAGAAGGAATCTGAGATGGCCTGATTCCAGGTAAGAATGTCTGGTGCAAATTAGGGTTATAACAAAGTGACATGCATTTACTACACGTCACTCCATACTCCCCCTATCGGCCTTCACCTTAGCATTGTTCCTTATTTCATTTTCAGTCTATTGGTTGTGAAGATCTGCATTTCAGGCTCTTGGAAAGAAGAAGGATTGGCCAACTCACCCTTTTAAGTGTTTTGTTACATGTATGGTTCTTTTTCTCTCCATCCGTGAAATATTTTATGTGTATGAACAAATAATGGCTCATTGATTCTTGGATTTGTGTTCTATCTCTCTATGATGAGTATAACATGTTTTAGATTGCAAGCAAAAGAATTGGGTTTTGTTTAACTCGTAAAAATATTCTGAGTTTTGATGTAAAAATATTATATCTATGGGAACCAATATGATGACGTGCACTGAGGAAAGTGAAAAAATAAAGGGGAGGGGAATGTAGTACCCTGGTTTTAACTCGTAGAAATGTAATTTAATGCATATATGAGATTTAGGCTATGAGACAAATAGTATATCCCAGGGAAAAAAAATATAAATGGTGTACAACAAAGTTATTGTAACATACCCATCCACCCACATGAAGATATACACCACTTAATCCAACTGTAACACACACAACCACCAATAGGCGGGGCACACTCCAGTCCCAAGAATCAATTTTCTAATCTTATCTTGAAATCAGAGGGTTGTTCATGAATGTTAGAGGAATGAAAACCACATGCATAAGACAAGATCCATGACACAACATAAAAGACATAAAAAACATGCCATGCACAACAAATAGCCAATAGACATGCACATTAAAAATACATATCTCAGAGATAATTAAATACACAGAAGAAATAAACATTACACAGAAAACACAGAGAGCACTTGATTTTCAAGTAAATGTTCACCAACTGGATGCAGACCAAGGATGTTCCTCCCAACCATAGACATTGTTGTTCATTTACTCTCAACAACAGGTCACCCCGGAGCCAGGGCTATGAATCCAGAAGAACGAGTCTTAGGCCAAGTCTAAACACACAACAGTTGGCTAAGTAGCTCTTAGGCTTCCCAACCTCACAACAAATCCTAATTTCCATCTCTCTTTCCCCCTCAACCTACACAACCCTAATAAATGAACACCTTTCTCCTCCATGCAGTCCCTTAGGTTGTTCCATTTCTATCCAGGGATCCAGTGCTACTGGTCAGGAAATATCCCTACTGGAAACTTCAAGGATTATCAGTCATGGACAGTTCTATCTGAACTACCATCAAGATCATGCACACATGAATCCATTCCTTCTTGGAATGATCAGTAAATCATTACATCGATTCAACGATGAATCTCCTCTTCCTAACAATTTTTTCCATGTTGTTGGCCTTGGACCAAGTTTTGAGGAAACGTTGATCGTGTTTAACCATTTTGAGGACATCGATAGGCCGGTCGAAGATGAAGCACCTAGGCGAAGCGGAGATCGCAGGATCTCACTCATTTTGTGGGATTTTTGGGATTTTAGGGTTTACGTAACGGGTATGGGATGTCATCCCATGGGTTTACCCATTTCTAGGCCTTTTTGAAAATGTATAAATAAGTAGGTAAGTGATGTAAGAAGTAGTCACTAGTTATTGACTGGCTTAGTGCATGACTAGTTGGCTTTGTGCAAAGAGTATGTTAATACTTGCAGAGCTAAGTGAAAGTGATTGTAAGAGGTTTCATGCATAGATTGTGTAAGGCTTTGTGATAGTAAGGAGTTGTCTTTGTGCCTTGACATGATTTTGGGAAGGAGGATCTTGTGGGCTGCGTGCAGATCTCTTGTTCTTTGCGTAGTTGGTCATGTGGCTTTGTGTACAAGAGCATACAAATGTAAGAATATTGAAGACTAATAAAGAAGAAGAAGAGTTGGTGGATGTAGCCCCACACTGGGGTGAACCATGTATATCTTGTGTTGATGTGCTTTGTGCAATATTGTTTATGTTGTTTATGTATTTATCTTCTTAGTGCACTGATATTGATGTATGATAGATAGATATATGGATTCTTAGTGATTTATGTATGATGAATGCCATATATTATTGAATTCTATGTGCTAATAGGTTTTAAGGGCTTGATCTTGATTGTTACTGCGTTGATCTGTAATAAGGGTTAATCTGCGATGTATATGAGAATCCTAACCTACTGCATATTGTTGGCTAAGTGTTATGTTAAGTGTTGTGATCATAGATTTGTGTCCCATCTTGGTTGTAGACACCTGATTCCCGCAACCCCCCCTACTTCTACCTCAGGTGAGACTTCATCTGCTTCACATGTGTTTTTGAAAGGGCCGGTAGTTAGGGTTTTGTTGGTGTATTGTTGAAGCATTGAACCTTGGGTCTGGCCTTGTACCAACAAATGGTTCTGTTGTCAAGACCTGAAACTATGATTTTTGGGAACTGAAGAAAAGAGAAAGCTCTATGCATAGATTTGTTTCTTTAGTGTGCAGTATTCTACTTGACTTGTGAAGCTCTGTTCTAAGAAAGGAACCTGATCTGAAGAAAAGAGGTAGATATTAAATCTTTGTGCTTTGGTAAAGGTAAGATAAGTGGAAATTTTTTCTTCAAAAGTATGAATCTAGGTATGTTTGACAGATTTTATCCTAGTCTAAAAACTAGGGCACAAGTAGAAGAAAGATTTGATCTGAATAAATTTGATAGAGATAGTGAAAGATATGTTATTCCTATGCATAGAAAGAATTTTTGGACTAACAAGTGATTGCAGGAACCTAGAAAGAATTTTTGTAGATTGGAGGTCCATCATGGTGATCCTAGTGTGCAGTACATGAAAGGTTGGGGATCGTTTAAAAGAAAGAGAGGATTGGCACTATGTTATAACTGCATAAGACCGAGACATATTTCTAAGGAATTCCCTGGTATAGGTCCTATTTGTCTTTGTTGTAAATCTATTGGTCATGAGGTTGACGATTCACCTAGAATGATTTCAAAAGTTGAAAAGATGGACATGAGACAAGAAAACTATGAAGAAGTTCAAGAGATTAAGGATATGTTAGAGAACCAGAAAGAATCAGAGACTATGTTATCACAACTGGAAGAAATAATGAATGATCATAAAGACATCAGTTTACCAGAGATATTAAAAGAGAAGAAACACATATAAACAAGAATAGGAGACTTCGACATAGAATGCACCTTGGATGAAGAAACACATGTGAATATTATGCCAAAAAGCACTTGGGAAATTTTGGGAAATCTTGCTATGGTTCCTTCACTGGGAAGGATATGATTGTTTAAAGCAAAGATGATAAACCTATGTGGAATAATTACTAATGTACCTATGATTTCTCATGAAACATCAACTGAAGAAGAATTTGAAGTCATTAAGTTTGTTGAGAACAATGCCCCTTTTCCACTTTTGTTAGGAAATACCTGGATTGAAAAGGATCAGATCCAAATGAAGGTAGAGTAGGAAGCCACATAATAGAAAAAAAATTAATTAAGGTACTTCATGGCTAGAAAATAGAGCAACTAATACAATAACAAGAGGATAATTCGAAGGACCAGAGGTCTAGAGAATTAGTTTTCAGAGTTGAAAGACCACAAGAAGGCTCAAAGAACCTATCCATTCAGGAAAGAAGTGCATCCACCCTGGAAATAGTAAGAGAAGAGGTGTTACCTTCAAACACTTTGAAATACCCTCAACAGTGTGAAGTTACTATGCTAAGAGAAGATAAGAATAAAAATGGAAAGAGGAATCCAAAGCCTCAAATCACAGGAAAAAGCGCAAGAAATCTCAAAAAGAAGAAAGCAAAGTTAGAAAAACTACAGGAAGTTCCAGTAAAGACTTCACAGAAGGTGTGCAGAAATTGAACCTCGTTGGAATAACAGAACCACGCAGAATGGCACTTCACCATGGTGAGTCTATATGACTGTTGGAGGCATCCCGACCATTAGAGTGACACTCCAGAATGGTTAGAAACACATTTATTTCTGGAAAGATCGCCATTGGACCATTGAGACTAGAGGAGGAGGAGATGAAGTGAACCATGAAGAAGGAGGGGAAGAAGGAGACAAGAAAGAAAAATATGAAGCTACACCACCAAAGGATCCCCTCACTACAATAAAGACATCACAGAAGAGGAAGGTTTCCCTGGAGAAACCTTCGACAAGAAATAAGGCATGTGCCAATAAGGCTTAGTCGAAGAATGTGCGCACAGTGGATGATGTATATCTCATCATCACAGCCATAGAGGATGCTTCAGAAGACATCTTGCAAAGACATGAAGCGAATCAAGAAACACTGTATGATAGAATAAAGAAGGAGTTTAGAGACATTCAACAAGTTATTTTTTTGAGTTGTGCAGTACCTATTACGCCTTCTTCATCAGAAAGTGCAGAATTGGGGGATGAGCCCACCCAATTATGAAGGCCAACAGATGCAACATAGGCTCGACTTCGTCGAGCCCAAGAAAAAAAGGAAAAGTCTATAGAAGCCATGAAGCAAGAAAAGGAGGCCTTAGAGAAACTTTGAGTTGTGCAGCTGCAGCAATATTAAATTAGGGCGATGTTCGAGGAGGGCAAAGAGAAGATGCAGAAAGAAAAAGACCAACTTTTTTTAGAGAAGATTGTGGTCAAAGAAGCAATAACTAGAGCATTTCACTCTGTTTCGGGCTTGGCATAGGAGGAACCAGAGTCAATTGAGGTGCAAGTGAGGAAGCTCGTTGAAGCCATTCAACAGCTTCAATCAAGGATAATAGAGTTAGAAATCCAAGAAGTACCTATCACTCCATAAAACGTGGTTGATCATAAGGAAGAATTTTTCAGGAGCGTAGTAGAAAGAATCAGGGCATTGGCCTCAAATTGTAAACAATTAAGTGATTGAAGTGCGCAGACCTATCAACTCCTTGCAGAAGACCCAAAGATAAGGAAATTGGAAGCACATCTCTAGGAGGTTTCCACCATGAAAGCACAGATGAATCTTATTACTACAGTCAAGAAGATGAAAATATCACAGGAACAACACGTAGTTCAGTAGCAGGTAACTGCCATCTCGAGTAAAGTCATGGAAGTGACACAGAGGAATCAATAGGTGCAGGACGGAACCTACACACATTTTGAAGATATTGAAGGACAATGCTCACATCTGGAAGCAGTAGTTACGACAGTGGAACAATGCCTAGAAGGTCTTGTCACTGAGAAAGTAATTCAAGAGTTCACCGAGCAAGAGGCTTTGGCGAAGCAGCAAGTCGATGCATATCGAGGCCTTCGAAGTAGTATTTCCCAGATATGAGTGACTCGAGATGAGTCACAGGTGAGTGTTGGGAGCCTTCTGGTTGTCGACCAAGTTTTTAGGAAATGTTGGTTATGTTTGAGCATTTTTGGGACTTTGACATGCTGGTTGAAGATGGAGCGCTCAGGCAGATTGGAGATTACAGTATCTCACTCATTTTGTGGGATTTTTGGGATTTTATGGTTTATGTAATGAGTATGGGATGTCGGCCCATGGATTTACCCATATCTAGGACTTTTTGTAAATTTATAAATAAGTAGCTAAGTGATGTAAGAAGTAGTTACTAGTTATTGATTGGCTTAGTGCATGCCTAGTCGGCTTCGTGCAAAGAGTATTGTAATGTACCTCAAAATTTTCATAATTTTTTTTTTCTACGAGGCATTAATATCCCATTTCATTTTAAATTTTTGTTGATAGATGGAAGAAATATTCATTTCTGTTATAATTTTCTATGACGTAATTTAAATTCATCCTACCACATGATGCCATTTACATACATGTCTATCTTGCTTTATATAGAAACTTATACGGTTAATTCTCCAAGGGTTTTAGTAATTCCCCTTTAGTCTCCAACCTAATCATCTATACACATAAATATCTATACCATATACTAGAATTAGGACTTATAGTCCTAGTCTCTCTTTACAGAAGAGATTCCTATGGGTTGCGCACAATACTATTTAATTTGTCCATTTAAAAACAAATATTTTCTTACCATATATATATATATATATATATATATATTTATATATGGCCACGAGAATGGATATATACCCACAGTTGAAAAGAAGTGGCTTAGTGGTATATTCTTAGCATTAACATACATAGTTCTTATTATAGATGGGTTCCCTTTACGAATTGTCCAAGATTAGTAATATTCCAATCCCTTTACCCAACAGAGTTTGAGTAACGAGATCTTGTGTTAACTTCGAATTTACCAAATAATGTTTCCAACGAACCTTCTCTCAAACAATATGTTAACTGTAAAAAAGCAGTTGAAGAATACGAGTTCCAACTCATCGAGTCTTAGAAGAATTCATTTACTTCACGAATTTCTTGATGTGAAAGAGTGGACTACTGTCAAAAGGGAGTTAAGGCTCTGCATCTATTTTTTAATGGCAAACCTCTGTGTGTGATTTATGATGCTCTTACCTGGCCCTTCATCCATTCCATTCACGCCAACTCTTCCCTTGTCACATGGCTAGACCACCCTTCGTACCTTCAACATTTAAACTGAGTAGTTAATGTTCCTCTTAGGGTTTTAATGTGTTTGTTGTTTCATTGTATAGTCTTTCAAAAGACCTTGCATATTTTCTTTTCTTACTGAAGCATGCTTTCGGTTTGGGGAAAAATTTACCCAGTGGAATGACGTCTCCATTCACCCTCCCTGGTAAGATTTCATTAACCCTATGTTCTAGTTATAAAACAAGGTTTTGATTATTTATTATAGTGGAAGAACCCTCATGTCAATCATACTTGTTCTTACTTGAATATCCTATTATAGTTATTCTCTGTAACCTTCCTAGACTGCTTCTCATTTTTCTGTATGCAATGCTTACTATATATTTACTCCTAGGTTTTCATGTCTCGATTGTCATTATTTTCTTATGGTTTCTCTTATGAAATAAGTAGAGGTTGGATATTAAACATTTTGGGAGGCTGTGGGTAGTCTTATTCTAGAGTAAATTTCTTTTTACAGAATAAAGAAAAACAAGTTCAAAGTTCTTTCTTGTCTAGTATGTCAAGGGAATGTGATTCTTTGTGTTTGCAATTCCCAGGGTTTTGTAACTTTCGGTTATCATTACCCCTTACAGTCTGTAAGTCAAGGCCTGAAGTTGAATCTTCGTGAGACTGTGCGAGAACTCTCTTTTGGAAAGGAATGGTCCCACTGTGTAATACATAATACATTGTATTTTCTTTCCTTTCTTTGTAAAGGGGTGAATCCATACTTCTATAGTTTCATCAAGCTTTAACTGGTTCTTCGCATATGTTTATTTTATTTTATGTATAACATATTTCTATCTGGTGTCATTAAAATGTGACCTCTACGATTTTTCGAATAATCCATTAAATATATCCTACAATATATAAATTTCTTTGAGATTATAGAAGTTATTGTCATTATCATAGTCTACCTCATTTGGAATCAGTAGAAGGATATCTCTGTATTGATTTTTGATTTATAAATACTCTCTGCAATTTGGTTTTGGAAGGGTTCAAACTCAATAGCTAGGTATAGTTCTGATTCTGCATGAAAAGTTAATACTATGTCTTCGCACAACATGACTTATACAATTTGTATGTTAAAAGAAAACTAGTACTGTTGATTATTTCATTTCATCAAATTCGCTGGCTTCTGTATAAATGTTTCCTTCTTGTTAGTTTTATCCATTTAAAGATTTGATATAAATCACTAATGATGGGCCCTGTTGATGTGAGGGTACCCATCAAGAATTCACTGCACCATCCTCCCTCGGTCCGGGTGTCTATCTAGCCAGAAAGCGACAAGGGAAAAATATGAGCCCATGTTCCAAAAGTTGAGTGCCACTCTGGAATACTCTGTTATTAACAATTATCATTCTATTGATTTTTATGTTTACCTTTATTTCATATAATTACTAATATTTAAAGGGTACATTTTGCAGAGCTTCCGAATGCGCAAGTTTCAGATGCCCGCCCCTTTCCTCGGTGCAAAAGGTATTCCAGTTATGTGCCCATCATCTTTCATACTTACCTTTACTGGTTCTAGAAAAATGGAGGTCGTGGTCGCATCCATTTTTTCCGTTAAAAAAGAAGTAGTTATGTTTCATCTTCAGTATTGCTTGGTTGAAGAGTAACCCCGTATTGTGGTAGTGTTTCCATTGTTGGAATATCACACAGTACTTACATAAGGATTGGATCCTCATTTGATTTTAAGTCTGGTCAATATATGTAATAAATTTCTTTAATATTGAGTTATGGTTCATGTCCTGTATACTCAGAATGATATGTTGAATCATAGCGAGTTTGTCTCCTGATTGTCGAACATTGTTTACTATTAAATTTGAAATATTAAATCCAAGGCATCTCAATTTATATTTATTCAATTTGATTGTTCTGGTACTAGTATGTTTCCAAAATTTAACTGTATCAATAGAGCTATTGGTATTCCTTTATTTTATTGTATCGATTTGTATCGAGAATGGAATGAATTGTTACTAATACTATGGCTTGGAAATATCAAGTTTTATCGTATTACATGATATGCGTAAGAGGTTTCACATTTCGAAATTTTTTATCAGTCTCCCACATCCAACATTTCATTTATACAATTGTATTTACATACCCGTTGGAACAATTTATTATATATATAGTATAGGAACATATATATATATATATATATATATATA
>ML811409.1:61538-72535 GCA_009831015.1 Picea engelmannii | reverse complement strand
TTTCATACTAGTTCTGATTCAATTCTATGTGAGAATGGAAGTCTCGAATAAGTATTATGACTCTGAGATTTACTTACAGGAATGTAAATACACATGTATATAAAATTGATTTCAATCCCATTTATACATAAATAGTTTTGCATAAGGAATTTCAATTCACTCGGAATTTATCCTACAGTTTATCAACGTATAGCAGTAATCTAGCCTAAAGAATGAATTCTTCCAAAATTAAGCCATGTGTAACCTTTCAACTAACATATCAAATAAAAGGAAAACTATAGAATCCATTTAGTATTTAAACCAACATAAAATATTCACTCAGAACTAATTTTTTTTTTAGGCGTGTTGTCAGTTTTCAAGCTTCACACAATTGAACAGATTTCATCCATGGTATTATTTCAATTCATAATTAACAGATGCATTACATCCATTATTTAATCATTCAAACAGAGAAGGAATTGGATAACATATTTGAACTAGTTCGCTTTGAGACAAATGGAACAACCACGTTCCTCCCAACCTTAGAACAGGGCAGCCAAATCACTTGTCCTGTTCACCCCTTAACTTGACCATGAATGCATGAGGGCTAACTCAGAGCTCCTCCTCAGAAAATTCCTTTCAGTTTTTCAATAGTCTTCTCCTTTCCTCACACTCAACCAGTATTTTTCATAGCAGCAAGAATCAATAATTTTTCCCCAACATACTAGACAACGTCCTGCCTCCTAACATATGCTATATATCCAACAACAAAAAGTGCCTATGCCTTTTTCCCTCTTGGGAATTTTCACAGCTTTCCAAATCCTTGATTTTCACAGGCTTCGGATGGCCAAATTTTGGATTTTCCACTTGTAGCAATCAACCCTCAGGTAGTTCCAACATGTTCCCCACTCATGGATTCATGGTCAGTTGATTTCAACATGGTTGTTCCATTTGTCCTCCTGCAATAATTATAAAATATTTTTTTTTATACAAGTGTCATAGTCAAGTAGTTAGTTGGGTCAAATAAGATCTCTTACCAACAGTCATAATCATTAATTACAATTAACCAAATTCGAAATTTAGAATTGCCATAAATGGCAAAAATTTTCCAATTTCGAATTTACCAAAAATGGAATACTTTTCCTATGAAATTTCAAATTCAAAAATAATTTATTCTTGGGGATGTTACAAGTATGTTAATACTTGTAGTGCTAAGTGAAAGTGATTGTAAGAGTCTTTGTGCACATATTTTGTAAGGCTTTGTGCTAGTAAGGAGTTGGCTCTGTGCCTTGATTTAGTTTTGGGAAGGAGGATCTGGCGGGATACACAGAGATCTCCTGTCCTTTGTGGAGTTGGATCTGTGGCTTTGTGTATAGGAGAATAATATTGTAAGAATATTGAAGACTAATAAAGAAGAAAAAGAGTTGGTGGGCATAGCCCCACACTGGGGTGAATCACATATATCCTGTGTTGATGTTCTTTGTGCAATATTGTTTATGTTGTTTATGTATTTATCTTCTTAGTGCACTGATCTTCATGTATGATAGATAGATATATGGATGCTTAGTGCTTTATGTATGATGAATGCCATATATTATTGAATGTTATGTGCTAATAGGTTTTAAGGGTTGGATCTCGATTGTTACTGCGTTGATCTGTAATAAGGGTTAATCTGCGATGTATATGAGAATCATAACCTAATGCATTGTTGGATAAGTCATATGTTAAGTGTTATGATCACAAATATGTGTACCAACTTGGTTGTAGATACATGAGTCCTGCAACCCCCCCTGCCTCTACCTCAGGTGAGACTTCATCTGCTTTGCAGGTGTTGCCGAAAGGGATGGTATTTAGGGTTTTGTTGGTGCGTTGTTGAAGTGTTGAATCTTGGGTATTCCCCTGTGCTAACACATGCTTAACCCATAAGCACACAACCTAGCAGTAGTGAGTGAAGAGGAATAAAAACAAGGGAACAAGGGGAAGAATATGAACCAGGGAAGAATGACCCCCTAACTTCACCCCAAGCCACCCTTACATAGCCATTCATATCCATGCTCATACCAAGAGAATACAAATGCAACAAGAGTGAGGCTAACAAAAATGAAGAGTGGAAAAGGTGTAACAAACGAATGAATAAGAACAAGTGAACCCCCACCCAAATCAAAGATGAGTTTATATAGTTACTTAGAAATCAAGAACCACGTGTCCTCCCCCAAGAAGCTCATGTAACCCCTTTTCTCCATAAAATCAATTATGAGTAAATAAAATAATAATAAAATTTGTAGCCCCTCAATCCCCCTCTCTCATAGAATCATAACCCCATATATATTTTGTCCTTGTCTATCTTGCAACCAATCATGTATTTTATTAAAGTATACGAAGTATTACATTTTCTAGGCACTCTGGCCCCTTTTCAACTTTACTGGCTCACTAGCCTAAGTCATATTTACATAATAATTATAGTTCATAAGGGTTAGAACCAAGATGTTACATCCCCCTCCCCTTATTTTGGCACTTTCCTCAGTGCACAACATCATTCCAATGTTATTAACATTACAAATCCAGGCCCTCTAGCCTTAATCCATGCAGGAAATCCAACCCAATCTTATATACATAGGCGCTCTGGCCTAAAATTAAACATGTATTTATAGGCATTCTTACCCAAAACATGTATAATGATATTCATAATTTATATTTCTGGTAGCAGTTCCAACCAACAAGTTATCCTTCCCTCTCATCCCTGCACAACCCAAAGAAATGAACCCCTTTCTTTGCCATGTAGTCCCTCACGCTATTCCACTTCCCTCGAGGGATTCATTGCACTCGACCAGGAAGTTTCAGAGTTGTAGATTCCAGAACCCTAGTTGCATCAAGTCCATTGGACTTTCTTCCTTCCATGCCTTTGTCATTTATTTTCTCCAACATCACGTTCTTTTCTCTCACATTATGGTACTTTTCTAGATCTTCAACATTCATCATTTTCATAAAACATTTCAAATTAGAGATCATGTGAGTTCACAATTTTCCCATACAAATCTCATTCGTTCTCATAATGTAAGTGCAAATTTTCATAATCCAATACAATACTTATTTGTGTGGTTCATGGATCTTCACCCATATGGTTTTCTCATTAACTTTGCTCATTGTTTTCCTTGACATACCCATTGTGTGCATGGTCCCAATCAATAGTTTACAAGAACTATAAATTCTCCTCTTCCTTGTGGTCACTCACCTTCCAGGCCTAGCCTCAAGAATCCCCTTCTCTACTATACAGTCCCTTAGGTGATTCATATTTCCTAGCCAATTCTTTCTTGCACAAAAAGATTTCTCGATACTTTATCTAGTCTTACAACTGAAGCGACTCTCTAGCATGTGTTATCCCAGCACAACATATTCTAGGGTGATCACGGCTTACCAAAGGGTCCTCATGTACCAACAATAGCCTTTTCCATGCCTTCCATATTTCATATCCAACATCTCATCTATATTATACACATACAGTCATCATGAGATATCATTATAACCATTTCCAATCATAAATGTCAAATTTGTTTTATACAGGATAACAAAATTTTCCAAGCATTAGATTTCTACTCAAAATGGTTGGATCTACAACTATATATATCAATATTCCTTATGGTATTACATCCCTGTCATATCCAATACCATTCTACCTGCATTTTCTTCAATTTACATTTAGCCAAAACAATTCGTTGGTAATTATCAAATCATAATTCCCAAAACTATTTTATATAGGAAAAATAAAACTTCTAGACATGATCTTATGTTCATAATAATTTGTGTCTTGCAGCTATAGGCATTTCTCTTATTTATGGGATTACAACACTTCCATATCCAAGACCCTTTCCTCCTGCAATTTCAATATTCCTCATCCAAACAAATTGTCAATATCTCATGTACAATATATATATATATATATATATTCATGGAAATGATTCAAATCAAAATCACAAAGTGATCTCAAAATTATTTACAACTACAATTCAATTACTTATATTAATCCAACTATTAATTGGAAAGAACTCATCATTACATACACATGTATTATCAGTCACAACGAGTTTTCATAATGCAACAGTTAATAAGATAACAATCAGTGTGCCAATACCTATGGCCACATCTACACAATGCATCCATGCATTGACTACATAATACCACTTTACTATGTCATGAAATCCACCATGATGAGTTGGAAGTTCTAGCCAACGACTCAACACATCATCCACACACTTCCTATTGCTTGCCTAACTATTTGGTTACCTTCCTTTTCCACCCAAACACAACACCAAGAATATAATGCTTAAGTGATCTTCAGTGTTGGCAAAGAGGTTGCAATCCAAACATCAGATATATAGTAGATACTATGGAGCACTCATGTAGCACTATAACCCTTCCATATCCAACCATATTATGGTGTCACACATGACTAGATATATGGATATGATTGCTCTAAAAGGACTATGTCTCCTGAATTAACCCAGTTATGATCTCATAACCAAACATAATATAATATGCGACCAACATTTGATCTAAATGCATTATAGAATCAACAACATTTGCATACTCTAGGCCTTGGGCAATTACATATCAATTTAAATACTGAAATTTAATTGAGGGAATTCTTACCTCAATCCCCTTCAACATGTATGCATCAACAACAACTAACTACATACCTGTCTCATTGTTATCAACCTACTTGTTTCTATCTAACCAATTGATATTTGTATAATATCACAAACTTCCTCCTTCATAATTTTGATCACCATTCTTTCCACCCTCATGGGCCTTCACCTAGATGGAAATCACAAGAAACAACAACATCCACATCTTTAACCCTGCTATATCAGTTTTCCTGAATACACGATCCATCATTAGTCATAATCAAACATAATAATATACTATTCTAAATTCACCAGCATGTTATATGCATATCCAAGAACGTACATATGAAAAATTGCACATCCATATGCACCAAAAATTTATTATCAACATGCCTACTAATGCATATGCATTTTAACTTCATTGTATGCCTCATTCACTCTAGTGCATTTCTATTTCAATTCACTTACTTATTTATCTATTTATGTTGTACTTCGTTGTCCTTGAAATCCTTCAGATCCTTCCTGCCTTGTGTGCTCCCATTCTGCTCTTCTGCACTATGGTTCCCTGGTATGAACATTTTACAACCAGGTTCCACTTGGCCATTCTGCAATCCAACCAATGTGTTCTATTTTCAACAGCCTCTCCTAGGAAGTCATATCGAAATTTACTTTTATGAAACATTCCAACACCCTGGAATGAAGTAGATCAAACATTCCATCACTCTACTACAACATTCTTGAATCAAATACTATTACTCCTTAGCTGTCCATTAGGTTACTTCATTAACCTTTCCCTGTGAAACCATATCTTTCACACTTAATAGCATTCCCAATGGAAGTCCATTTTCACTCAATGACACTTTTTAAGTGAGAGGTCATTCCCAATTCTCTGCATTGGAATCCTTCTTTTCATTGTGAACTATGATATCAAGAGTGGATCTCTTTCACACATTTCCTTTTATGCCCATCAATGACATATTTAACTTGCTAGCTTCATATCATATGTGAGGATTCTTTCTTTTGTAGTACCTTATCCAACTCCTATAAGCTTTGTCCGATTTCTATGACTCTAATATCTAATATTGTTCTTGAATTGATCTGATTATACCTCTAATCCTGCCAATCCTGCAAGCAATCATTTGGTTATAAATATGCATATCATACAAGAATTGTCAATTAACATTGCAGGTACATTTGTTTCTTACTTTATGAAGAAAATTATATCAATTGTAATAGTTATCCAAAAATACAATGATTCCAAGTCATTCTCCTCTAAATCATCTTTCCAATGACTGAAATATCACCCCAAATAGATATCGTAGTTGAATGTTAGGGCTCCCTAAAAAACCACTTTCATCCCCCTGAGTTGACTCAAAAAATTGAAAACTGCAGAGGCACTTCCTTCGAACCAAGTTCCACATGACCATGGCTCGAAACTACTAGATTAATCACTCTTTAGAGCCCTACTCTATGTTAGAAATTACTATATCGGAGATTTTGTGGTTGAAAATCGATCGAGGGCTGAGATCGACAGTCAATAGTAATTGTGGGCTAACAAAGTGCTCGTTCATTATCGGAGAGCTTTGTCCTTGTAATCTGAAAAATGCTCACCCAAATATCCTTTAAATCATGTTCGTTGATCCCTTGTCCTAACAAGATCAACAGCTCTAGAAAATAGTAGGCTTCGAACTAGTATGTCTGCTAATGTTTCCTTCTCTTCCCGCAATCATCCCCCACCGTTGATTTTCCATTCACTGATCGATGACTAACCGCGGGTCCTCCAATCTCACACTAACAAGTGCTATCTCCTTCCTCACCTATGACCTTGGAATGTGACCAAGGGATTACCATCCTGGCACTTCGCAACTTCAGAATCTTCAACCAGGACCAGATCAACGGTCCTCTCCCTCATTCACGATCAAAGATTGACATCCACTTTGGGAGTTCGACACTTTCGACCTCCTCTTTCCCTTGGAGTACTTTGTACCCTATGTTCTAGATCAAGCACCACGTGTCCACCTCAAATCAAAGGCTCTAGTCCACTTCGGGACTTCGGCCTTTAGAATTCTCCACTTCCCCGACTTGCTTCCTCCTAGAATTATTTCACCTGGAGTTCATGATCTATCGGCGCGTGTCCTCCTGCAAATCAATGGCTATGAATTTCTTCAGCTCTTAGGGATTTAGGAGTTTCAAAATCTCTTCCTTCACTTTCTCCTAGATTTATTTCACCCGAAGTTGATGATCTTCCGACACACATCTCTCGCAGATCAACAACTATGAATCACTTCAACTCTTCGGGATTCAACACTTTTCACTTGTAGAGACTTAAAAACACCTGGAGTACCAAGTCTATGGACTACTAAATCTATTTTCAAGTGTCTTATGGGATCAATGATCGATATGTACTGCGACCTTTGGGCCTTCAGGAGTTCTTGACATAACATAAACTGTCACATATTTTTCCTCTGGAGTGCCCAGTCTCTGGACTGCACAATTTGTCGCCACATGGTTAAATACTAGAAGTGGACACGTGGCCCAATCAAGCGGGTGATGCATGTCATGTTCTAACTGAAATTTCAATCCTCCACAAGTTCAAAACTCACTGACACGTGGCACAGATCCCATGTGTCCATGTCATCCCAGGTGACATTCTCGAGCCACGTCACTTCGGAATTTCAGGCTTCAGAAGATTTTGTGCTTGAATTCTGGGGTCCACATCACCTCCATGTGACGTCATCATGCCCGACCACTTCGGCTCTTCGGGATTTGGGACTTCAAGCTTCGAGAGTTTCCACACTAGCACACTAAAATTCTCCTGAACATCCAACTAAAATTGACGGCTCACACTCCTCCCACAGCCAACGAATGCGATTAAATCTAGCTTCCGCTTCAGAGTTTCTCACTCTATATCACTCCCATACTCCCAAATACTTTCTAGATCTAATGGTCCTAAAAATTCTTGAAATCCACCTCTCCATCTAATGGTCGATGAGACTTCGGGACTCTGGCCTTAGGCAATTCAATATTTGCATGCCTACCAAGATCACCGAAGCCGTGAAGTTACGAAGTATTACCCTTCATGCTTGGCCTCAATCAATGACTGATAATCAACAATCTATATCTGACGAATGGGAATTAACCTTTCCCAATTTTTGGTTCTTCCTTCATCGGACGAATCCTACTCACTGTCCCTCCAATCCATTGATCCAGATCTCTCTTGATCCCACAGTGGCGATCTCTCCCAAATTTGAAAGGGACGGTCATGATCCTTCGATCCCTTACAAAGGATCTCTAATGTTCTAGCTCCTGTGTAGACTCCACAAGCCATTCCTCCTTAGCTTTATGACTTCAAGGTCATAAATCAATCTCAACCATGAGACTCTAACCAACAGGTCTGGCCCATACAGGCCTTGTGTTTCAATCAGAATATTTGATACCAATATATCACATACCTAGCCACCCATAGACCGAGCTAAGACACTTAATCTGACTGCAACACACCCAACCACCAACAGGAGGGTCATGTTGTATTTCAAAGAATCAGTTTTCTTATCTTATCTCGAAATAAAAGGATTGTTCATGAATGTTAGAGGCATAAAAACCAAATGCATAAGACAAGATTCATGCCACAAAATAAAATAGATAAACAACATGCTACGCACAACAAATATCCAATAGACATGCACATTAAAAATACATTTCTCATATATAATTAAATACACAGAGGAAATAAACATTACAGAGAAAACACAAAGAGCACTTATCTTTGCAAGTAAACGTTCACTAGTTGGCTACAGATGGAGGAAATTCCTCCCAACCATAGATACTATTGTTCATTTACTCTGAACAGTAGGTCACCCCCAAGCCAAGGCTATGAATCCACAAGGATGGGTCCCAGGCCAAGTCTAAACACACAACAGTTGGATAAGTAGCTCTCAAGATTCCCAACCTCACAAAAAATCCTAATTTCCAGCTCTCTTTCCCCCTAAGCCTGCACAACCCCAAGAAATGAACACCTTTCTCTGCCATGCAGTCCCTCGGGATGTTCCATTTCTCCCTAGGGTTCCAGTGCTACTAGTCAGGAAATATCCCTACTAGAAACTCCAAGGACTCTTAGTTGTGTACATTTCCATCTAAACTTCCATCAAGATCATGCACACATGCATCTGTTCCCTCCTATAATGATCAATAAATCATTCAACAATGGCTCTCCTCTTCCTTCCATTTGTTTCCATGCTCATCCCAAGAGAACACGAACTACCAGTAGCAAGTGCAGAGGAATAAGAACAAGGGAACAAGGGGAATAGACGAACTGGAGAAAAATGATCACCTAACTTCACCCCAAGCCACCCTCATGCAACCATTCATATCCATGCTTAGAATAACATACGAATGCATTAAGAGTGAGGCTCCCAAAATGAAGAGTGGAAAAGGTGTAAAAAATGAATGAATAAGAACAAGTGAACCCCCACCCAAACCAAAGATGGGTTTATATAGTTACTTGGAAATCAAGAACCAAATGGCCTCCCCCAAGAAGCTCATGTAACCCCGTTTCTCCATAAAATCAATTATGGGTAAATAAAATAATAATAAAAAGGCCTATCTCCTCAAGCCCCCTCTCTCGTGGAATCATAGCCCCTTATCTCTTTTGTCCTTGTTCGTCTTGCAGCCAGCGGTGTATTTTATTAAAGTATATGAAGTATTACATTTCCTAGGCACTTTGGCCCCTTTTCAACTTTATCGTCTCACCAACCTAAGTCATATTTACATAATACATTATAGTTCATAAGAGTTAGAACCGAGATGTTACAATTATTAATAATAAAATACATCACTAGCTATAGATGGGGAAGGAAAAGAACAAATGTGGATGATCTTTTGATCACTGGTTCCTTGACTTGATTGATTGCTATGGTGAATTGGATTCTTCATGATAGGTTCTTGATGACGAACATGGGTACACTCCATTACTTCCTTGGCCTTGATATTAGTCAGGATATTTTGGGAATCAATATATCTCAAGCCAAGTATGCTCAGGATCTCATGGGGGGATTCCACATGAAAGATTTCAAGTCTTCACCTACTCTCTTCCTATCTAGGGTGAGACTTGAGGATGGAGACAACAATCCACTAGTTAAAAACACTATGTAAATAGAGCTTATGGGGAGTTTTTTGTATCTCTCCCACTCCTGATCAAATCTATCGTATGCACTGGGAGCAGTCTCCAAGTACATGCAGGAGTTGCATGAGATAAATTGGAAGGCTGTAAAATGTATCCTTTGGTACGTTCAGGGCACCATTAGCTATGGGATCCACTATGCAGCAGGTTGAGAGTTGGTCACAGGCTTCAAAGATTATGACTGGGTAGGAGAAAAAATTGATCCCAATTCCACATCTGAATACTCTCTCAGTTTGTGTTCATGGCCTATCTATTGGTTGATAAAGAAGAAGTATGTTATTTCTCTATCTCCAACTGAGGCCAAGTACAAAGAATTAGTTAACACTACCATTCAAGCATTATGGCTACAAAACTTCCTTACCAAGTTAGGCATCCAGTTCCACATACCGATTGTCATTTGGTGTTACAACGAGAGTACTCTCAAGTTTTGCAGAGAACTAGTGCAATGATAGTGGACAAAGCATATCGATATCTATATGAACTACATCAGAGATCTAGTCCACAAGAGGATCATTAACCTACAGTTTTTTCCTTTCTATGAACATAATGCTAACATATTCACCAATAATTTCACTGACAGGAAGCTTCACTCTCTGCGCGATCGTCTTAGAGTGAAGGAACCAATTTATTAGCAATTGTCTTTTATTTTTCTATGCATTGTACCTTGAGGGGGGTTTTTTGCCATGAGGTTTTTCTTCTTTCCTTGCTTTATTTTCAATGTTTGTTAGTTGCATTTTTCATGGGTACCTAAAATGGCCTTATTTGTCGAGACCCATTCTTCATTACCCCATAATAGTGTTCATGGGTGTGTTGGAGATATTACAGACACCTAGAATAGTTTTCCTTATTTTCCTATCTTTATTAGTCATTATTGAGGGTCTCTTATTTTTTAGGAACCTCTCCTACATTATAGGAGAACATTATCTTCAATTTATAGTCATTTAAACTTATTTACAATTAGAGAGACTAGTGGAAGTCACTCATGTATGGAAACCTCAGTTTTATCGCCAACAATTGCATGTGTTTCTCTCACTTCCACATCTATGACTTAGTTAACTGAAGACTACATGAATAGTTCACTAGGACTAGGTGGCAGTTAACTCCGATAATTGATTTTGTGTGTTTGTATCTTTCTAGACCACCACTTTGGAACATTGGATTCTCTTCCAGTGCACATTAGTTGATTTATACAGAGTATATCATGTGTAAATTATTAT
>ML811409.1:37269-58825 GCA_009831015.1 Picea engelmannii | reverse complement strand
ATGTATGTATATTACAAAAAAAACCCAAGCCAAAAGGGGGAGGCCCACAGGTTGGACCTCGAGACCTCCTCCCCACTATATGCCTTAAATTTTGTGTCGAAACCAACAGGACAATGACCATGCTTTGTAATAATCGACGCGAAAATTACTTAAATGTTGAGTTCGTCTAGCCTTGGGGAAGAGGCACGCATGAGGTACGACTTTAGGCATGTTTTTCAATGTAGTCCAGTCATTAATTGCAGGTTGCAGAGGGGCACGAAAATCGAGACAAATTTCTTCTTGGGTCTAGGAGTGCCAGAATCAGATTGAGGCATGGAGACAATCATTTTTTGGTAATTCGACACCACAAATTTAGTGGTGTTTTTTTTTTTTCTGATATGAGTATTATTTTTGTAGCTTGATTTCAGAATAAGGTATACTTATGTATTTTACCAAATATTTTTGATGAGTTATTGAAAGTGCCTACCCATTTGAGAGAAGGACCCGGAGATGTAGTCCTCCAAGGATGAACTTTGTTATCAAGTTTTTGTGTTCATATTTGATGTTTATGTCTCTTCATTATTGAGTTTTTCCTTCTTTAATGGTGAACTTTAATTTATGCTCATTTAATGCAATTCTTTATAAGTCACTCGATCAAAAGATGCTAGATCATGTTGGTATCAGAGCAGTCGTCTTTGAATTGAATTGTTGATTGTGAATTATTACCAGGGACAAGCATAAGAAGGGGAAGGAAATCTTAATACTTTCAATATCGAAGTTGGACATGCATCACGAAGGAATAAAATGGCAGAAGAGAACAAGTGTGATGAACAAGAGAGAAAATTGCATATGGTATTTTATTGCATGTCAGAAATGGTCGAACAAATGTATAGAGATTACGATAAGAGGATAAAAAATAAAGGGAATAAAAATGAAGCACATGCTTATGATGATGCTTCGGTAAAACAAGGGGTTGGAGGAGATCGTCTTGAGCCTCCATCTTCACCTTTAAGTTCTATTTCTTCTTCCTTCGAGCCTTCTAATCATTCTCATCATTCTATCCATAAATCCTGTTTTAAGAAACCATTATTAAAGATTGATGTAAAATTTAGTTTACCTATATTTAATGGAGATGATAATCCTAAAAATATAGATAATTGGATATGACAATTTGAAGCATATTGTCGTTTTCAAGATCTGGATGAAGAGGAAGTTAAAGTGCAACTAGCTTCTCTTCGATTGGAAGTCACCGCTCTCATATGGTGGAAGAGAAAGCTTCAGGACAAAAGTAAGTGTGTTAATATTCTTTCCACATGGTCGGAATTTAAATCAACGATAAGGAAGAAATTTTATCCATTAGGGTGTTTATATAAAGCAATGATGGAATGGAAAACATTAAGGAAAAGTAAAGTTCAAACTATACAAAGTTTCACAGAATAATTTAGGAAGAAATATCTTGCATTAAACATTCCTTTGGAATCTTTTGAAACTTTAATGAATAATATTGGCACACTTCACAATTATATTCATCATACTTTGCTCTTGTTTAACCCCACTAGTCGTGACGAAGTTTGTGTGCAAGACACTCACATTGAGAACATGGGACATCATGTTCAAGAAGATCACATGAATAAACCTTCCAATAAGACCACCACAGTGACAAGAGAAGGAAGAAATCCATCTTGCACTCATTGGAATAGAAGCGGTCATGATGAAGAGCACAATTGGAAACTCCATCCAAAGAACAAACTAAAACAATTTGATGGAAAGGGGAAGAAAAAAACCGTTGCTACAGTGGAACAAGATATTGGTTTTGATTCAGGAGATGAAGGACATATCATAGTTGTTGGAGTACAAGGAAAATATTCCCTTCATGCTATTTTAATCTCCAATAATATATCACATGATGATGAACAAAATATGTATGAACTATTTCACATAAGAGTTGTATCTAAACAAACTAAGATAGATACATTATTTGATATGTGTTCCCAAGTAAACTTAATATATGAATCACTTTTCAAGAAGACGGGTATTGAAACAAAACCATATATGAATCCTTACCCTCTTGGTTGGGTATGTGATAAAGAAAAACTTAATGTCACAAAACAATGTAGGGTCATATTTTCTATTTCTTCAAAGTTGATTGATGAAGTGGATTTGGATGTTGTACAACTTGATATATGTGGCATAGTGTTGGGAAGTCCTTATCTTTATGATAGAAAAATAGTCTTTTTTCATCATGAGAAAAAATACCACCTTACTAATGGGCGAATGGAATATATTGTTAGAGCTCAAAGCATGAGGGTAAATACAACACTTGTTAGTGAAGGTAAAATCAAAAGACTCATAAAAAATAATAAGAGATATGTACTCATGGTCGTAAGAGATAAATATGTTGGCACATCCGATGCTTTCCAAAGATGTGATCCTTCTCATAAAATGGAATTAATTGATATTGTTTCTAAGTATGATGATATTTTTCAGGAACTAGATGGATTACCTCCTAAGAGGGAAATCCAATGTGAGATACATCTTTAGAAGGATTCCCTTCTTCCTAACATGGGCATGTACAGGATGTTAGTTGTGGATATGACATATATCAAGAAGTAGGTACAGGTCTTATTAGATCAAGAAGCAGGTACATGGCTTATTAGATAAAGGGGTCATTAGGCCTAGTTCATCTCCTTCTGTTTCCCCGATCGTGATGGTGCTAAATAAATATGGCACATGGAGAATGTGTGTCCATTATTGGGCCTTAAATAAAATCATGATGAAAAATCAATACCCTCTTCCTCGTATGGATGATTTACTTGATCAGTTGAAGAATGTTGTTTATTTCACTAAGTTGGATT
Source organism: Picea engelmannii (assembly GCA_009831015.1). Lineage (NCBI taxonomy): Eukaryota > Viridiplantae > Streptophyta > Pinopsida > Pinales > Pinaceae > Picea > Picea engelmannii. Next base: position 55,991 of record ML811409.1, on the reverse strand, counting down.
TGCGTAGTGGATACCATCAAATCAGGGTCGTAGAACAGGATGCATGGAAAACTGTCTTTAAAACCAAATGGGGATTGTTTGAGTGGTTAGTTATTCCATTTGGGCTTTTTAATGATCCAAAAACTTTGATGCATGTGATTAATGATGTATTCGGGACTTTCCTATATGACTTTGTGATTGTGTATTTAGATGACATTATTATTTTTAGCGGGACTTGGGATGAACATGCGAGGAATGTAAATAAAGTATGGGATACTTTGAAAAGGGAAAATCTGTAAGTAAAATTTTCTAAATGTGAATTTGGAAAGACTGCACTTGTGTACGTAGGTCATATTGTAGGAGGAGGACAATTAAAAATTGATCCTTTCAAAATTTATGTAATTGTAAATTGAACTAAGCCAAAAAGTGTAACCAAGGTTTGAATATTCTTCGGTGCAGTCCAATATTGGAAGAGGTTCACTTCAAAATTATCCTTTATATCAACTCTTTTGCATGCCTTTACTAGTGTGAAGAACACTTTTCAATGGGAAGGAAAGAAACAAAAAACTTTCGAAATTTTGAAGGAGAAGATTAGTACCGCACCAATATTAGCACTTCCAAATATTCAACAACCTTTTGATATCATGACAAATTCAAACAGATACGCCATGGGTGCAGTATTGATGCAATATCATAATCCTATCTGTTACCACTCTGAAAATTTTAACCAAGTTGTTGTTAACTATCCTAGATATGATAAAGAGTTGCATGCATTAGTTCAAAGAATAAATAAATGTTAGCTCTACTTGTTAGGGAAGGAAACAATCATACATTTAGATAACCAACCCTTACAGTATCTTCAAGCATAAACCAAACTGCAAAAATCTCGACACTATAGATGGATGCTTTTTTTACAACCATTTCATTTGGTAATCAAGTACAAAAGGGGACAAGTAAGAAGGTAGAGAACTATTGTCTGCAAGGAAAGATACTCTACCATCTTGGAAATATATGTATTCCTACAAGTGAACGAGTCCATGTAATACGAGAAGGGCACACTTCTCTTATGTTTATGAAATTTGGGGTGGCAAAAACTATGGCTCATTTGAATAGGTTTTGTTACTTGACTCAAATGAAAGAAATTGTACCTAAATATGTAAAGGGGTCTGTGATGTGTGTTGAGGAAAAGATATGAAATAATCTTACTCAAGCATTTTCAAATATTGCTTGGCTAAGGCAAGATAGAAGGCAACATCACCCTATGTTTGTAGCCTCAAAATTTGTTTCATAATCCACAAGTATTATTTACAAGGGCTTAGGATGATTTTTTTATACATAAAAGATTGTTGTAAAATTCAATATTTTTATATAATATTCTAAATATAAAAGATGCAAAAGTAAATGTGGATACAAATGCAAAAATACCAAGTCACAATTTAACATAGATGATATAGAATAACAATAGCATATTTCATTCCAAGAAATCAAAAGAATTGTTCTCTTTACAAACATATCTGAGGGATTTTGAACCAAAGTCAAACTTAGATGTCCCCTATGAAAACCATACAAAAGGACTTATGAAAGAAAGTAAAAAACTGAACTTTAAAAGCTGGATCAACTTGCCATAGATTGCTTCTCACTCGACTCTGCACAATATCCTTTATCAATCATGAGATTTAATTCATAAACATAAAAGTCTACATAGATTATCAAAGATAAATCAACACTTGTGAAAAACAATTGTCTGAATGATGTAATTCAGACTTGAATCTTGTTGTCTGCAATAGGACCCTACTGTCATGAAAGAGAATCAGGATTTTAATAAATTAAAGAATGAATAAAAACTGAACTATCTCAATAAAACTCAAGAGCATACCTTAGTTTGATTTATCCTTCTATTCTCCCCTTGTTCTTCCTTCTCATTCTTCCTTTAAGCAATCAAAATTAGTTGAATTAGTTCAACTACTTCTTTTAGTTAGGTCAACTAAAACTCAACTAACTTTTAGTTTAGGGGAAAATTTAGCATAATAATAATAAGGGTCTTTAATAAATAATAGCTAGTAGGTGGGACGCTTTGTGACTCCCTTTAGTTTCTTAGCAAAAATAAACACAACTAGTCAATCAACCAAACACATCCCTCCTTGTGGCTCCCATCATCATTCTAATATTTGAAAATTAATATCAATGATATTTTAAACCATATCCCAAAATATAAAATACAAAATATACAAAAATAGTATGATGTCCAAAAACATCCCTTTGTTGTTGTTGTCTCCCTTTGATTTATCTGAATTAGCCTTAGGCTGTGTGGAGCCTTTACATTTGATCTCACTGATAACATGCGATCATTCATCTCTCAATTTCATATGGGATGAAACATATTTGGTTGAATCACTTGAGGGAGAGGAGTGGCCAACAACAACTTTCCCTTTATCATGTGCATGGCGGGCTTCAGTTTTGAGTCTCTTGCTTGCATGGGAAGACTGTACAAGTGAGTGTGTGGGGGAAATTTGGACAATTGGGTTAACCGATGGAGTAGGAGAAGGTAGAGACAAATTGGTCCAGCCACGATGTTGAGAGACTTATGTGTGAACAATCTCTTTTCATCTGCCATTTCCACGGAATTTCGGTTATAATGAGACATGAGGGAGAATTGGGACAACAGGGACATGTTGGGGTTGGAAGGGGGGCCTTTCTGGCCTAGGCTGGACTACCCCTTGTCCAATCCAGTTGAAAAATCCAGCTTGGAAGATTTGGTTTAACTCTTTTGGATCTGCATCAAAATGTATCAAAAAGCTTGGCCTTAAAGGGCCTATGTTCCAATTACCTCTGCCCCTATTATTTCGGCCATGGATTCCTTTGCTAAAGAAGCTCATTCTTGTATGCAACATTTATTAGGAACTATATTTTTGAAAAAACCATAAATGACCTCTCTTTAAATCTGAAACAAAGTGTGGCTCAACAACACATCAGACCCATGCAATCCAATCCATAAAAATTGTTTAATACTTGTAAATTCCAACAGGGTGAATAAGGGTTCTGGGATATCTAAGGGGGTTGTATTGAGTGAAAAGTGATAAAATGAAAGGGAGTAGATCATGATTACTTCTCAAAAAATCATTAAAAAATCAACTGTGTTGTAATAACAAAACGTATCAGTTGTAACCCATCTCTGTGTCATCCTTTAATTGCTATAATACAAAGTTTCCATTTAATTATAATTTAATTTTAAGAACAAGGCATGTAAAGTGAATCTGGGAATGTGAGGGGATTCATAATGTGCAAAAAAGAGAGATAATAGAAGGGAATCTAATGAATATTGTTCATAAAACAAATTAAGTATCAATAATAATAACTCTCTACTAAAAACAATCCAAAAATCACCAACACCATAATACCAAATTAGGATCCTCTCCTTGCACACAAATCTATGCAATACATGCCATACTTGACCTTGGGATCCATTCCTGAATTGGGCTTTGTGCCATCATTGGGATTTGCACATGTCTTGGACCACATTCCCATATATAGGCCTAGGTCCAAACCTCCACACGAAAGTTGTGGCAACTTAATTCTAAGTTTATTCGTATCCCGTAACATTAGGAGCCAATGGCACATTTGTTAAAATGTTGGATAAATTTGGCAAAGGTCGTGGGTTCCATCCCCACCAACCGTTAGTTGTTGCGTTATTTTTTTAACCATATATTAATCCAATGGGTTATTTTTTAATATTAAATCACATATGATATGGCCCTTGGCCCTTTTAAACCTTATTTAACACAACATGCCACTTTAAATAAAACTCGCATCATATACAGGTTAAGTTGCATGCGATGACACAATTATAAAGGGGGTTTATCTAAGGTATTGAGTGGTCATGGGTTCTACCCCATAGTCTCCCAAATTTTTTATAAACATAAACCATAATTGGCCAATGGGAGGTATCCACATGGCAGCCTCTCATTGGTCTATCCCTTGCTACGTCTCATCACATAATTCGTCCACTTGGATTGTCAAGTCACTTTGCCAACTAGACATGTGACTTCACCTTCCTACCATGTTTCACCATATGAGGTCACCTAAGTTAGCATTATACAACATGTATCATCATTACATGTGTCACCCTTGTAGTGGTGACACATGCAACCTTTGACCTTGTTGAGTTTTTCCTTTTTTACCTAGTTGACTCAATGAAATTCCAAAGGTACCAAAAAATAAAAATCTACAACAACAGGAGCAACATACACCTCTAACTCCTGTAAGTATTGTTATAATATATACTAGGTTAAGTAGACCCCCTTAATGATACTCTCCTTCGTTGAATTATGTATTGTTAATTGACTCTGGTGAACCCAAAAGTTATGAAGATGAAATGAAGGTAGACACTAAAAAGAAGTGAGAGGAAGGAATGAAAAATGTTGGTTGTGGAGAATGATTATCTTCATCATTAAGTCACAGATCTGACGATAGAGATTATGTTAGGGTTTTTTTCCTTACAAGGCAACCCTATTTTATGAGGGAAATATATTGTGGTTGTGTGTGTGTGTGTGTGTGTGTGTGATTATTCTATTCTAAGAGAGGAGATTGTGAGAGAAAGAAGAGTAATTTACAGTGGGTGTGTTGTAGGTTGTATCCCTTAGCTTTGTTGGATAATAAAAGCGAAGGACCTGACAATTTCTCTGGTGGACATAGCCCACACTGGGTGAACCACATATATATATGTCTTTATTGTAATATGTATATTCTGTGTTTTATTTCCGTATTTGTCTTATTTTATTTCTCCACGATCCTGTTTTTCTAACAAAAGAGGAAATGGATTACATAGTAAATAACCAAACTTGGAACTTGGTTCATATTCCTACAATAAAACGAGCATTGCAGAATAAATAGGTTCATAGATTGAAGGAAGATAATTGAGGAAAAAACAGGTACAAGGATATACTTTTTGTAAATGGGTTTGCAAAAACGAAAGGTATATTTTCGATGAAATATTTTCTCTTGTTGTTAAAATGACTTCAATTAGGACTATTTTAAGTCTTGCAAAAGTAGAAGATTTGCATCCTGAATAGTTAGATGTAAAAAAAACTTTTCTCCATGTGGATTTGGAGGAAGGGATTTATATGCAACAACCACAAGGATACGGGGTAAGAGGAAAGGAGAATTTGGTATGCCGGTTGAAGAAGATCTTGTATGGCCTAAATCAATATCCAAGGTAGTGGTATTTGAAGTTTGACAGGTTTATGACAAAACAAGGTTATAGTAGATGCCATTATAATAAGTGTGTTTATTTTAAGAGGATAGAAAATGGAAGCTATAGTATATTGTTATTGCATGTATATGAAACACTTATTGCAGGGTCTAACATATATGATATAAATGTGCTAAAAAATAAATTATATTTAATTCATTTGCAATGAAGGATTTGGGTGTTGCAAAAAAAACCCTTTGTATGAGAATAGCAAGAGACAGGAAAAATCACAAATTGACATTGTCTCAGGGTGAGTACATAGAGAAGGTGTTGGAGAGGTTTATAATGTAGAATGCAAATCCATTTAGTACACCTTTGTCCAACCATTTCAAATTAACCAAGGAAATCTGTCCCAAGACATAGGAGTATATATAATACATGTCCAGGGTCCTTTATTCATCAATAGTTGGCATCTTGATTTATGTTATAGTGTGCATAAGAACATATATTGAACATGCAATGGGAGTTTTGAGAAGGTATATGAACAATCCATGTAAATAACATTGGGAGATAGTAAAATGGATTATCAAGTATTTGAGAGGTATGTTTTGAAGGTTCATACATTGTTCTACAAGGATATGTTGATTCAGATATGGCGAGTGATAAATATAGAAGGATGAACACCACAGGGTATGTTATTATTGTAGGTGGAATAACGATTAGTTGGATTTAAAAACTACAAAAGGTTGTTCCACTTTCAACAATGGAAACTAGAGTAAATTGTTGCTATATAGGCTAGTAAAGAGATTATTTGGCTAATAGGTTTATGGAGGAATTGAGAAAGAAGAAAGATAATAGTAGGATGTATTGTGATATCTAGAGTTCCATTCATCTTTCAAAGAACTAAAAATTACATTATAATACTAAGAATATTCAACTCAGGTACCATTTCATACGATCCATTTTGGAAGATGGACAATTGAAGTTGGAAAATATACATAATAACCAGAATCCTACAGACATGTTAACAAAGGTAGTAACCAGGGAGAAATTGAGTTCCTACTCAGTTTTAGTTATCCTTCAATAATGAAGGTGAAGATGATAAATTTGATAAGTCCAAGATGGATCATAGTCCAACATGTACAACAACAATGGATTTTTTGTGATTAGTCTCCAAGTGAGAGAATGTTTGTTGTGGAGCCTGATTGTCTTCCTGATTCAAAGGTCATGTTTCAACTACATTTGGACCCCATTAACTGACATGGGTGTGTGGGGGGATTTCCCCCCCAATTCTCTCTCTAGGGGGGCAGCGAGAAATTTTGGAGTGCCCCCCTGGAGGGCGATTTGGGGGAAGTACCCCAGAAATTAAATTTTGGGAAAATTTTCCTTGTAAAATATTGTAATTTTGTAGTCAATCTAGACCATTCAATATAAGTTCACAAATCTGGCAGTATAAGTTACGTTAGGTATTTTTTCCCTAGAAAGAAACACTTTTTATGTATGAGAGAATTGTATTTCGGCTGTGTGAGCGAGTCAATATTGTATTCTGAGAGAGGAGGTTGTGAGATAAAGAAGAGGAGTTACAATGAGTATGATGTAGGTTGTATCCCTTCATTTGTTGGATAATAATAAAGGAAGGACCTTGAAATTTATTTGGTTGATGTATCCCACATTGAGTGAACCATGTGTCTCTATTGTATTATATATCTTTTTTGTTTTATTTCCTCTTTTTTTTATTGCTTCACGATCATGTTTTTCTAACATGTATTCCTACATGTGTCCTCTCCCTCACCTTTCGTCCAAAAATTCCTAGTATGCTTATGGTTTCTTGCTACCAAATTTTTTTCTATATATTTCTACACGAGCACTACCTCTATGCATGATATCTCCTCTACACTTGTACTCATACCCTTCACATGTTGTTCCCTTCCATTCTAGAATTGACTTCCTTTGCATGCACCCATGTGCTTCTACCCTTTCTCCCCGTATCAAAGTTTCTTGAGTCATTTCCATGAAACAAGGTTCCCACATGTTTGATAATATTCATCATTGAGAAAATTATTGTAAGGATTTAATATCATTTTCACATAGGAATAATTAATAATTTGGGTCAAGGATATTATAGTGGTATTAGAGCTAGTGATTCTACCATCTTGTAATGCCAAGGAAGAAGGGGGGTGGAGGACAACCCTCTAACAAATCAACAGAGAGGAATTTAGAAGAAATCCCCACAGAATCATAATAAGAAGGAAGCATGGGAAACCATGGTGAATACAAAGTCCAAAAATTGTTGGAATATATAGTTTCAAGATAAATATAGACGACTTCTATCCAACAAAAGACAACATAAATCCTGACACAACTCAATCAAAAACAAAGAGGATACAATGGGAATCAGATAGAGGATTATCAACAAAGTAATAGGGCCTATAGGGAGAATAAAAACACTCATATTTCAATACATAGTGGCTCACAAAAAGGTAGCATTAAAATACTAAAACCATCATTACCATAATTTCTTAAGGAGTAACAAAAAAATGTTCTAGAACAACAAGACTAGGATAGTGATATTCTTAAAGGTTCTAGAACAAATGGGTACAAGGATACACGAGGAACAATGTTTCAGGACAATAGTGAGCATCGATGAAATGGTTTCATATCAGGGAGCATTGGTACAACACCACTCATCACATGTCCATTGGGATGAGTCCATTCAGGGTGTTGTATGGCTATGATGCCCCATCATTTGTAGATTTGGAATTTGGAGAGAACATGGCTCCCAAGGCCAAAGACCAGTTGTAGGAAATTCAAGACATCTTGATGATCCTAAAGGAGATTTTGTAGGTTGCTCACAACCAACAGAAGGTGTATGCAGATAGTGTAATGAACCTCAAAAATCACCATCAAAAAAATTTATTTGTACATGTATCCTTGAAAGGTTTTTTGAGGTCTCAAGAAGGTAGGCTTTATGTTATAAAGCTTGAGTCTGAAAGTTTTGTTAGAGACCTTGTTGTCGTCTACTATGCAACTTAAAACTTCCTACTGATACAATAAGTGTATCCTCCTCCCTTCAATGTTTATTCAAAGTCTTGTAACAATTACCAATATTTCTTATTTGATGATGTCTATAATACCAACATAGGTTTAACTATATGAGTGTCTTGCAAATAGTTCTGTTACTTCTATATATCTAATTGCAACACAAAATTATCCAATCAACACACATTGACTCCCAAAATCGCGAAAAGTAACCAACATGTCAGGGTTTCGGAGTTTGGAATTTTGCAATTACAATAGCCAATGACAACGCACAAAAAATCCCAAAATTGCGAAACGTGACCCACATTTTAGGATTTCGGAGTTCGGGATTTCGCGAATTCAACAACTCTTGAAATAGTGAAAGGTGACAAGCATTTCAGGATTTCAGAGTTCGGAAATTCGCAAATACAACAACTAAGATCAACACACGACAACTCCCAAAATCACGAAAAATGACCAGCACTTCAGGATTTCGGAGTTCGGGATTTCGGGATTTACGAACACATGGCGCATGAACACAAATGAAAAAGAAAATCCGAAATGCGAAAAGTGATTAGGGTGTGGGCCCTACAATTTCGAGTTTTGGGGTTTACTAACTCTCGATGCAAAACATTAGATGACATCAAATGTCAAATCGTGAAGTTACAAAAAAGGTAAGGGGCCCATCCAATATCGGGTTTTGGCATTTGGTAATGCTTGATGCAAGAACAACATACCACGAGAATCATCAAATCCCAAAATTCGATCGGTTGTGGGGCCACTTCAGGTTTTCGAAGTTTGCATGAACAAAAGGACTCCACACAAGTTGAACCGATAAACTCTGAAAGGTCAGAAAAGGAAAGGAAACATGAATAGAGTTTACAAACTCAGTGATTTTGTTCTCGGCAATATTCATACAATTATATTTTGGAACTTACAGCATAACCTCCACTCCCAAATATACCAATCTTCAGCATTGATTTTACTCAGAAGACACATACAGAAAGAAGAGTAATAATTAATTTAATTTAGAGGGGATTTATTCCAGAGTTCAACCATGCATAATCCTTTCCGATATCATAACGAATAAACAGGCCAATTTCTATCGTTCGTTCAGAAAGGGATCACTCGAGATCATATTTACCCTAGGTTCTCGGTCAGTGTTTAGGTTTCAGTTCTAATTTAACACATACATTGCATTAGATATAAATTCATTTAGACAAAGAATGGAAATCATTCTAGTTCCAATCAAACACATTGCAACGGATGTAAAATCACTCAGAACAAAGAAGGAGAAAATTTAACATATCTGAACCAATTTGTGGGAAGACATGGGGAACAACCATGTTCCTCCCAACTGTAGAACAAGGTAGCCAGATCTAATTACCCGATTCACCCCCTATCCTTACCATGAATCCATGAGAGTGAACCTGGAAAGTCTTCCTCGACAATGTCCTTCAATTCCAACAGTTATCCTCTTGCTTCACACTTACTCAATAGTGCTCATAAAAACAAGACAATTTGGTTTCAACCAAACTCCTCTTGCTTCACACTCAATCCGCAATGCTCATAACAACAATAGAGTTCAGAAATCCTTTCCCAACATACTTGGCAGTGTCCTGCCTCCTCGTATATGTTATTTATCCATTTTTGCCTAGGTCTTTTCCCTCCTCTGGGGATTTTCGCAGATTTTCTTAATCCCTGATTTTGAGGGAATGCTAGTGGCCGAATCTATGATTTTCCACTTGTAATCATCAGCCCATAGGAAGTTCCAACTTCTTCCCCACTCATGGAGTCATGGCCAACTAATTTTAACATGGTTGTTCCATTTGTCCTCCTACAGTTAATATAATTATTATGTTGTGATACAAGTGTCATAGTCAAATGTTTAGTTGGGTCCAAACAGATCTCTACCCAATAGTCACAATAATTAAATACAATTATTAAATTCGAAATTCAAAATTGCCATAAATGGAAAAAAATTTCCAGATTCGAATTTGCCAAAAACAGAAATAAATTTCCAGCACATAAAAATAAAAATATTTATTTTTGGGGGATGTCACATCCTTTCCCCCTTCAGTAAAACACTATCCTCAGTGTTCGTTCCTTTCCTGGAACAAGATTGGATGATATTTCCACAAATCTCCCTCCAATTCCCAAGTGGCCTCCTCAGGACTAAAGTGTTGCCATTGCACCTTTACCTGAGCGATGGCTCTGTTCCGAAGTGTTATTTCTCTCTGGTACTGAATGTGCAGGGGTTCCACCTGGAAATCGCCCTCCAGTTCCACCTGCACCAAGTTCCAATCAATCATATGAGTAGGGTCATGAATATACTTTTTCAACAAAGAAACATGAAATACATTATGAATTCTTAGATTAGCTGGAAGTGCAAGCTAATATGCTATGGGTCCAATTCGAGCTAGTATCTCGAAGGGACCACATAACCTAGGTACCATCCTGGCACAATTTCCCAACTTCAACGAGCTTTTTCGGGCTTTGAACTTCAAGTAAATATGGTCTCCCACTTGAAATTCCACGTGTCTTCTTTTCTGATCTGCATGCTCTTATGTCTGTCCTGTGCTTCTTTCAAGTCCTGGTGTACCTTTCTTACCATGTTCTCCATTTCTTGGAGCATCTCTGGTCCAACCATGAGTCTGTCAGCCAGGTTATCCCAACTAATCGGAGTTGTACACTTTCTCTCGTACAGTGTTTCGAAAGGGCTCAACTTTGTCGAACTTTGGTACCCAATGTTATATGCAAATTCTACCAAGTGTAGGTAGTCTTCCAATTTGTTCGGCTTTGTTCTTACATACATGCGGAGCATATCCTCTATGATTTGATTTGTCCTTTCAATCTATCCATCTGTTTGTGGATGATAACTCGTACTGAAATTCAAATTAGTATTTAGCCCTGCAAACAATTCCTTCCAAAAAGCGGATGTGAATTTTACGTCTTTATCTGAAATCACCATTTTAGGAATACCATGCAGTCTAAAAATTTCTTTCATGAATATTTCAGCAATGTTAATATCTTTAAAAGTAGACTTTACAAGAATAAAGTGTGTAGACTTACTGAGTTTATCGATTACAACCATGATTGAATCATTCTGTTTCTAGGTTTTAGGCAAACCTGTTATAAATTCCAACGATATGGTCTCCCATTTCCATTCTGGTACTAGAAATGGCTGTAATAGGTCGGCTGGATGCTGGTGTTCGACCTTAACCTGCTGGAAATCTTGGCACCTAGCCAAGTACTCTATTGTTTCTCCCTTCATATTAGGCTAGTAAAATAGTTTTATGAGTGTTGTTATTGTTTTCTAGTAACCTGGATGGCGAGAGTATGGTTTCTTATGCACTTCGTCTAAAATAGTTAATTTTAGCTCTGTTGAATCTGGTTTGTAAAGTCTGTTTTTAAATCTTAATAGCCCCTTCTTGTCGATACTTGTATCTGGTTTATCTGATTTTGCGATACTATTTTGAAATTATGTCGTTATCTTAGTGTAATTTCCATCATTGATACCTGTCGTCCTTATTCTTTGTTCCAAATCACTTTCTACCCTGCTGACGTTTATCTCAAATAACCCATGGATTCTGCGGCTTAAAGAATCTTCTACTTTATTTTCCTTACCCTTGATATGTCTGACCTCAAAGTCAAATTCTCTCAAGAAGGCTAGCCACCTTGCTTGTCTCACATTAAGGTTTGGTTGGTTAAACAGATATTTCACTCCACTATTATCCATCAATAGTAAGTATTTTCTTCCCATTGTATAATGTCGCCACATTTTTAAGGCATGTATTACTGTTGCTAATTCTAAGTCATGAGTGACATAATTTCGCTCATGTTCCTTTAATTTCTAGGATTCATAACAAATCATGTGCCCTTCATGAGTTAGAACACCACCTAGTCCCTCTTTACTTGCATCAATGCATACTGTGAAGTCTTTATTTGGGTCTGCTACCTTCAAGATGGGTGTCGATGTCAATAATTCTCTTAGCTTGTTAAAACTGTCTTGACACTTTTGTGACTAGTTAAACTTGGTCCCTTTCTTTTGTAATGACGTGATAGGGTAGGCTATCTTGGAGAACCCTTCTATAAATCTGCGATAATATCCAGTAATTCCCATGAATGACCAGATATCTGCCACATCCTTAGGCACTGTCCATTCCATAATGGATTTTATCTTTTCCGGGTCTATGACAATACCTTCCGAGGAAATGACATGTCCTAAATATTGTATTTCTTTTTGATAAAAATCTCATTTGTCGAATTTTGCGTATAGTTTGTGTTTCCTTAACGTTTTCAGAAATATTCGTAAGTGTTCATAATGCTCCTCCTCTGTTTTAGAATAGACTAGGATATCGTCGATAAATACTACTACAAACTTGTCTAAGTATTGGTTTAAAATGTTGTTCATCAAGCACATAAACATGGCTGGTGCAGTAGTGAGTCTGAAAGGTATGACTACAAACTCATAGTGTTCGTATCTTGTTCAAAAAGTTGTTTTGTTTATGTCTTGGTCCTTTATCCTAACTTGATGATAACCGGATCGTAAATCCAATTTTGAGAAGATCTTGGCCCCCCCAACTTGATGAAACAAATCATTTATCTTGGCTAAGGGGTATTTGTTCTTAATGGTTACTTTGTTCAGTTATCTATAATCGATACATAGTCTTAGAGTAGCATCTTTCTTTTTCACAAAGAGGACTGGTGCTCCCCATGGCAAGACACTTGGTCTGATATACTCTTTATCCAACAATTCCTGTAATTGTATTTTTAATTCAATCAGTTCTGGTAGACTCATTCGGTAGGGTTCTTTTGAGATAGGGGCTGATCTGGGTAGTAAGTCTATGGAGAAATCTATTTATTTCCTAGGAGGCAATTCTAGTATCTCATCAACAAACATGTCTATGAATTCACGTAGGACAACAAAGTATTCTAACTTGAGCTTATCTTCTTTTCTAATAGATTCATTACTTGGATGGCATAAACTTGACATCCCTTTCTAATACATTTCTTGAATTGCATCGCTGAAACTTGTCTGACTGACACAGGTTTTGGTATGCCTTGGTTTGTTCTAATAGTGCCAAAATCATCTTTATAGCTAAGTATCTTTGTATAACAATCTAGTACTGCTTTGCATTGTTCCAACCAATCCATCCCAATAATCATATCATAAGACCCTAGTGGTAGGATTTTTAGATTGGTCCTTATCTTTTGACCATCTAAACTGAACTCAAGATCAAAAATAAAGTTAACTATTGTTTTAGTACCTGTTACTAGTTGTACAAGCCAAGATTTTTTGTGCTTTTGTTTCTTAAGTTTATTCAACTCTACTACATTGGGAGTAATATAACTTAATGTAGCTCCAAGGTTAATTAAAACAGAAATTCGAGTGTCATGGATTTTACCTTCGAATTCTACCACCGAGGACTGGTGGTCAAATTGCCGACCATTTATGGCTGCATTTATCCGATGTAGACTTCTGCCCATGTCACCCACTGTCGAGGCTTCCTGCAAATTGTGAACAACATTTTTGTTTGTTGCAATTAAATGTGGACAGTTCCTCCTTAGATGAGACTCTCCACACTCCCAACATCTTAATGGCTCATGGGATTTGTCCCCAAACTTCTTCGTTCCAAGGTTTACCGGTTTACCACTACCTTGCATATTCAGATGATTGGAGTGAAAATCCTTCCTTAGGAAACTTTTTGTTGCATTCTGATAAGGAGATGGCTAGTATCCTTTCTTCCGCTGGTTTATTCCATCTTGCTTCTTATCCTTCTAGGTCTTGGGAAACTCTACCCGCTGTTTGTAATGGTCATAGCACATTCGTGCCTTCCTGAATGCCTTTCTCAAGGATTTGCTGACCTCTTCCTCATGGTTATCATCTTTTGGACATTTCTTGGTTACTATACTATGCAACAAGACTTCATTTATCTCTTGTTGTTCCTGTTGTGCCTTCTTCAATTTTTCATTGTCGGCCTTGAAAACTTGTAGTTCAACAATAAGGTTTCTCATTGTTTGCAACACCTCTGTGGGTGAGCTTCCATCACTATTCTGTCTTGGATCTCCAGGAGGTCCTTGTTGCGAATTCTCTTCCACCCTAATTTCTGCACCTTCTTGAGCTTCCATTATTCAACACAAAATAGAAAAGCTTTATGTTTGTAATCCACAAGATTTATTAGTTTTATTTTTTTTTCAGAATACATACTAAGCAATCAATGTGGCCATGTTCAGGCCCAGTGTTGTAACTTTTTCTCTGATACCATATGTAATGAACCTCAAAAATCACCATAAAAAAATTATTTGTACATGTATCCTTGAAAGTTTTGTTAGAGACCTTTATGTTGTCTACTATGCAACTTAAAACTTCCTACCGATACAATAAGTGTATCCCCTCCCTTCAATGTTTATTCAAAGTCTTGTAACAATTACGAATATTTCTTATTTGATGATGTCTATAATACCAGCACAGGTTTAACTATACAAGCATCTTGCAAATAGGTCTGTTACTTCTATATTTCTAATTGGAACACAAAATTCTCCAATCAACACACATCAACTCCCGAAATCGCGAAAAGTGACCAGCATGTCGGGGTTTCGGAGTTCGGAATTTTGCAATTACAACAGCCAACGACAACGCACAACAAATCCCAAAATTGTGAAATGTGACCCACATTTCGGGATTTCAGAATTTGGGATTTCGTGAATTCAACAACTCTCGAAATCGTGAAAGGTGACCAGCATTTCAGGATTTCAGAGTTGGGAAATTCGTGAATACAACAACTAAGATCAACACACGACAAATCCCGAAATCGCGAAAAGTGACCAGCACTTCGGGATTTCGAAGTTCGGGATTTCGGGTTTTGGAATTTTGGGATTTATGAACACATGGTGCATGAACACAAATGAAAAAGAAAATCCGAAATGCAAAAAGCGATTAGGGTGTGGGCCCTACAATTTTTGGTTTTGGGGTTTACTAACTCCCGATGCAAAACATTACACAACATCAAATGCCGAATCACAGAGTTACAAAAAAGGTAAGGGGCCCATCCAATATCGGGTTTTGACGTTTGGTAATGCTTGATGGAAGAAAAACATACCAAGGGAATCGCTGAATCCCAAAATTCGATCGGCAGTGGGGCCACTTCAGGTTTTTGGAGTTTGCATGAACAAAAGGACTCCACACAGGTTGAACCGATAAACTCCGAAAGGTTGGAAAAGGAAAGGAAACATGAATAGAGTTTACAAACTCAGTAATTTTGTTCCTGACAATATTCATACAGTTAGATTTCAGAACTTACAACATAACCTCCACTCCCAAATATACCAATCTTCAGCATTGATTTTACTCAAAAGACACATACAGAAAGAAAAGTAACAATGAATTTAATTTAGAGGGGATTTCTTCTAGAGTTCAACCATGCATAATACTTTTAGGTATCACAACGAATAAAAATGCCAATTTCTATCATTCGTTCAGAAAGGGATCACTCGAGATCAGATTTACCATAAGTTCTCGGACAGTGTTTAGGTTTCGGCTCTGATTTAACACATACATTGCATCAGATATAAATTCATTTAGATAGAGAATGGAAATCATTCCAGTTCCAATCAAACACATTGTAGCAGATGTAAAATCATTCAGAACAAAGAAGGAGAAAATTTAACATATTTGAACCAATTTGTGGGAAGAAAAGGGGAACAACCACGTTCCTCCCAACCATAGAACAAGGCAGCCATATCTACTTGCCCGATTCACCCCCCAGCTTGACCATGAATCCATGAGAGTGAACTTGGAAACTCCTCCTCGACAATTTCCTTCAATTCCAACAATTATCCTCTTGCTTCACACTTACTCAACAGTGCTCATAACAACAAGACAATTTGGTTTCAACCAAACTCCTCTTGCTTCACACTCAATCCACAGTGCTCATAACAACAAGAGAGTTCAAAAATCCTTTCCTAGCATACTTGGCAGTGTCCTGCCTTCTCGCATATGCTATTTATCCATTTTTGCCCAAGTCTTTTCCCTCCTTTGGGGATTTTCACAGATTTTCTTAATCCCTAATTTTTAGGGGCTGCCAGTGGCCAAATCTCTGATTTGCCACTTGTAATCATCATCCCAGAGGCAGTTCCAACTTGTTCCCTACCCATGGAGTCATGGTCAGCTAATTTTAACATGGTTGTTCCATTTGTCCTCCTATAGTTAATATAATTATTCTTTTGTCATAATCAAATAGTTAGTTGGGTCCAAACAGATCTCTTTCCAACAGTCACAATAATTAAATACAATTATTAAATTCAAAATTCTGAATTTCCATAAATGGAAAAAAAAATCCAGATTTGAATTTCCCAAAAACGGAAATAAATTTACAGCACATAAAAATAAAAATATTTATTTTTGGGGGATGTCACAGATAGGCATTGGGTGGAGAAATTTTTTTAGGTCGAGGACCTAGTGTTTATTAGGCCACAACCTTACCAACAATATTAATTGAAGAAGAGAGGTAAAGATAAGTTGAAACCTTGTTTTTACGGACCCTACATACTGATCAAAAGAGGTGGAGAAGTCGAATATGAGTTGCAACTACGAGAGGGAATCATAATCTACAACACATTCCATGTGGCATGCCTCAAAAAGGCATTGGGACAACAGGTCACCGCTTCGACAAATCTTCTTTCATTAGATGAGGAAGGAAAATTGGTTTTGGAACCTGAAAGGATTGTGTATGTATGGAAACAAAGAATGAGAATCAAAGTTATTCAAGAGTACCTAGTCATATTGAAGGGGTTTCCTACAAAAGATGTTGCATGGGAAGGCAAATAGATCTGACAACACCATGACCTATAATTTCTTGAGGACAAGCAATTTCAGGAAGGGAGGACTGTAATGTCCCCCTACTATTGATGACTCATTAGCCTACATGACTCTTGTAGGCTATAGTCGAAAAAGAAAAAGGGGACTCAAAGTATCAAACCCTACACAGATATTAAATAAAATAAATAATTATATTTTAGTTGAGGGTTTGATTTGTTCAATAAGGAAGATCTAGAAGAATCAAAGAAGAAGAATAAAAAGAAGGGTATCCTACCTCTTTGGGAATTTTGATTTGGTATGTGTTGAGTTCTCTTATCGCCAACCTTTTTGTTAGGGTTTTGGGAAAAACCATTCCAATGCAGGTTTACTTTCGGTGGAGCAATAACCAACCTAGCTAGATAAAGGAGAGTTCATTTGGAGTCTTTGTCTTGTGGTATTTTATGATGATATTGAAGTATAATGGAGCAAAGCGATGGGAGGCTTGGAGAGCCTCAATTTATATGTTGGAAGTATACCATGTGTTCTTGTGTGTTTTGTAGTAGATTGTGTAGCTGCCTAACAACTAATAGTTTATATTCATAGTCTTGTTCTGCAATTGTTTTTACAACCACTAGAGATATTTGTATTGTTGTTTTGATTGATAATAAGATTTCATATTGTTCTTCTCTATTTATGTTTTCTTGCCATGTATTGTTGATATTTCTCATTAAGAAAATTATTGTAAGGGTTTAATATCATTTTCACAAAGGAAGAATTAATAATTTGTGTCAAGGATATTACATAGGTGGTTCACATTTTCCCATGGATGTACAAGTTCGATCCTCTCATGAATTTATGTGGGAGGTCCTTTTCAACTACAAAACCATCCTTCATAAATGTTTTTATTTAACTTTAAGTTAGAGGTAAATACATGTTATTTCCCCCAAATTAGTTTAACAAGGCGACTTGGGATCGCTTGACATAATGAACCCCTCTCTCATTCCTCTCGTAGTATCAAGGTTAGTACTGAAGGATTCACCTATTAGTGAGTTTTTTGGATTCTATATTGCACAATAATACATTTACATTATTTACAAGCCATAGCATGGCAATGTCATCTCCATGCTTAGATAACCATTGCTAATCATAATTAATTACAATTACTTCAGGAGGTTAAAATGGGGATGTTACAGGTCTCACAAAACAAAGTTACCAACTTAATGTGAACTCTCTAGAATTCTCATTTTTTAGAGATCCACATTTTTTACTCTCATTTCAAAAAATGGTAATATTGGTAGCACCATTTTGGGAGGTGATCAGGGGATCAAATTTTGCTCAAAAATTAAAAGTGCTCGGATTCTCTTCAAATCAAACGAGAGCGTAGGCCTCGTCATTACAAATCCAATGCAACTCATTTGGGTTCAAATGGACGTGAGGAGAGAGAGATATCGCGTTCTGTTCAAATTTACAAATAGGCAAAAAAAAAGGGGTTGTTGACTGTACAGTCCATACAGTCTGTATGGATGTTGACGTGGCAGGCCATATGAAACGTGGAAGACAGGAATTCATATAGTTGGTAGGTGACTTGGCATGTTTGGCAGCGAACAAAATGACGACAAGTGGCCCAGTCAATGGCCGCCACTTGTCATCCATTTATTGGTTTAAAACTTATGCCGTTGGCCGAAGTCGACCCCGCGACCTTCGAGCAGGGGCAAAGACTTGGCAAAGAGTCGTCAA
>ML811409.1:0-25734 GCA_009831015.1 Picea engelmannii | reverse complement strand
TAAAATTAATAGTAAAAAAGTTTGAATATTTTTTAAACTCAAAAAAACAAAATATCAAAAATTAAGAAATATAAGAAAATTAATAAACATAAATTTCAAGAGATTGTTTTTTAAAAATAAAAAATAAAAAACAAAAAAAATTACCCAAAACCTTAAAATAATAATATATATATATATATATATATATATATATATATATATATTTAAATATTTTTTCCATGAAGACATGGGGAGGGAGTGCATCACCCCCTCGTCAATACCCATGAATACCCCATACCACCATGAAATTTAATAGTGACATGGGGTGCGGGGCCTCTCCAAAACCCACACATTATGTTTTAGGATGTCCCTGGTGACATGTGACTCCCCAAAACAGACAAATTGAATCAATTCCTAGGTTCGTGATCAACATCTCAATCAAGAGAATGCTACCTTAAAAAATAGCTTTGAGAATAAACAGCCTGTTAGATTAATCCGATCATGTGACAAAGTGCCTTGTGGGTACAGGTATGATGGACTCTACAATGTAGAGAATTACACGTTCGAAAAGGGATGCGCAGGATTTAAGGTGTATAAGTTCGAACTTAGGCGGAAACAAGATCAGACTCCTCCAGTTTTTCAAAGAGTCATGTTTAAGGGTAGTCCGCATCGTAAGAAAACAAATGCAATCAAGGAAGACATCGCTGAACTACGAGAAAATGTTCGTATACCCGTTGTTAGTTCTACAGACAATGTCCACACTCTAGATGATTTCAAGTACCTCGTTCGTGTGCAAAATCCAGATTGGTTGCCTAGACAAGAATTGCTAGAAGGATGTTGCTATCTTAGAGGATGTACTGATGCTAAGATTTGTCTTTGCTCTAGTAGAAACGGAGGACAATTTCCTTATGAAAGCAATGGAACACTAGTTGGAAAAAACAGTTTAGTGAATGAGTGAAAAAAAAAAAGAATTTATTCACTCTTTTTTTTAAATAAATTTATATACCACAATATAAAAAGAAAAAGTTAAAAAAAAATGAAAAAATAAAAAAATAACACTATTTTTTAAAATTATATAACATAATATTAAAAAAAACAAAAATTCCAAAGGAATAAGAAAGCATAAATATTAGCTCGTATGGGTGTAGATGGATTGGCAAGTGTCGTGTAAATGGAAGGAAATTTGTAAAATGAAGTTCATATTCGATTCTCACCCGGATTTACTCGTGCGCCATTCTTGGAGGCTAGGTGGTTGCACCTGGGGTTATAGTGGTAGCCGACAGGAATCGATCCTGTGTCATGCGAGTACGAGAACCACGAGTTGCCAATTCCCCCAATAATAATAAAAAAAAAAGGCATAAATATTTTTTAAAAAATGAAAAATGCACCCTTACAAATATTTAATATCTTTAAAAAAAAAAAAAATTCATAACAATAAACTTAAAAAAAATGAGAAAATACTTTAAAAGAAATCTTATAAAAAAAACAACTAATAAAACCTAACCATAAAAAAAAAATAAAAAAAAATAAAAAAAATTAATATTCTTGTTATTTAACGAATTAACTTTTTAAGGGTGTTTTTTCATATTTTTTTTAATTTTGTTATGTAATTTAAAAAAAATATATTAACCTTTTTAAGGGTACCATTTTTTAATACAAATTTACCTTTTTCCTATTTTTTTGTCTTTTATTTTTTAGATTGTGTTATATAATTTAAAAAATATATATATGTTTTAATTTCTTCTTCTCTTGTTTTTACTCATTCATACAATTTTTTTTTTCCAATTTAAGTAAATTAAAAAATAATTAATTAATAAATAGTTTTCACTTTTTTATTTAAGAGTAGTTTTTAATTCATTTTTTTATTTGTGATGATTCCAATGGTAAAGAGAATGGTTTCCACTAAGTCATAATTTTAACTCCAAAAATAAAATCTACTTAAGGCATCATTTTTTTATAGGAGGGTTAATTTTCCACAATGGTATTTTGAAATGAGGGTTGACTTTGGTATTTTTCACCTAAAAATGTCAACCTTTTGGTATAGAGTTCATGTTTTGAGATCACAGTTCTCGTTAAGTCAATAACTATGTTTAGTTAAGATAATATTGATTTGATCACTTGATGAAACATATATCTTTATAGTGTCGGATTAATTTTGACTAGTTCATATAGTACTTAAGATAGTCTTCATTTGATCATATGATGAAGCTTATTTAATTGTTTGAGATACTCTGTTGTAAGAGGGCTTAATAGGTCGGTGTTTATTGGGTTTGGATTGTGCTAGTGCTCCTAAAAGGTCCATGGAATCTTGTTGTGTATCTGTTTGTTTGTGTGCTATTTTTTATTATATTTTAGTTTTAACATTTGGTATACGGTCTTATCAAAGTAAAATTCAAGATGAAGTCTAGATGTAGTTGATTTTGGAGGTATGTTGTATTCCTCATACTCAATTAATAAATTGAGGGGGTCAAGTGTTTATCCCAGGTCAAGTTTAAAATTGGAATGTTAGGTTAATCTTCACTCGGTCATAGAATAGTTAAAATAACCTTGATTTGGTCAATGCCAATTTTATTTAATGTCGTGAGATACATATTTTAAGGTGTCTCAGTTGCCCTAAGTTGGTTGCGCTTTGCCACTTTGGCCAAGGTTAATAGATCAACACCTACCTTGGTAGGTTTAACCAAGGTTAATAGATATCTATTAAGTGTTGGTTCTCTCGCATGGGTTCGAGAAATATCGTTGTCTATGTGTTATTTCTCTATTTTAATTTTAACATATAGAGAAGTAAAATTAACATAATTTACTTTTTTTTATTCCATTTGTTGTGACTTCTTCAATTTCTTGTAGTTGTTGGTCTCTGACAATATAATATTGAATAATAATATATGGGGTTAAATGTACAGGTAATGGGTAAATGTATAGGTAATAGTGGTCATGACCCTAATACAAATGTGTAATGTACCTAGCAACCCCTATCCATAATAATCGAAGTGGTGGGGTAATCCAAAATTCGTCCCTCTTTTTATGTTATTTTCTCTGATACCTTTTATAATGTCTTCCCTTTAACTAGGCTAAAATCCATATTCTATGAATCTGATACTATATTTATTCACTAACCTACTATTAATTTAATCAATGCATACAACATAATAGTGTAATCTCAATCATTTCAATAGAATGCCAATTCATTCATAACATAACAACAGTAATTCAACATAGATATGTGTAATAACATGCACACTTATCTCCTTGGAAGAATTCACCAAATGGTTGTAGATGAAGGACTTTCCACCCCAGCATATGTTACGCTGCACATAAAATTTCTACAATAGACCACCACTTATTTGAGGCTATTAATCTACAAAGAAAATTTTTCTTTAGCTTTCCCTAATCCTCTTTCTCATCCCATTCCCAAAATTTATAGACCAACTCTCTTTCCCCTTCATCCTGAACAACTCAAGGAATGGAATCCCCCACTTTGCCTTGCAATCCCTTGGGCTATTCCAAATCCTCACAAGGCTCCAATACAAACTGGCTAGTAATCACAATGCTAGTAACTCCAAGGATTCTCAACTATACTTAATTATATCACTGGAAACCATTTCCTTGGGACATTCCCACAATTTCTCTCACCGGTTCATGGTAACAATAATCCATAATTTCAATATAGCAAACACGTTAATTCTTTTCCCACACATAGGCTCTTCGAAAACATCTTCCGAGGGAAAAAAATACCCCTTGCATAACCAAAATACATGCATTGTATTTACATGTTAATAATTCACCACATTGATTCCGGAGAAGCTCATGTATCTCACTTGGAAACATATCCCATGGCTCCAAATACTTAGGATAACATAAATTATATAAAACTTAAGATTATGAATGAAATATTAATATTTTGGCTTTGGCCCACTATTTAACACCCTTAATGCCCCTTTCATTCCTCTCTTGTGGAAGCATATCCCTCCATGTTATTGTCCTTCCTCATTTGTAGCCATTGATTTTGTATTTTAAAATAAATATGAAATATTAATTCAATACTTATGTTAATGGATATTTATCTTCTTCACAAGATGTTGAGTGTAAAATTAATCTTAATATTCTTTTAGACATGCACTTCTTGATTCCAGTCATCATATCGCATGTACTTTTATGCAAAATATTCATTCATGTAAGTTTCCTTGTCCTTTACATAGTCATATTTATAGGTTCAATTATCTCATTCACTGCTAAATAGTCCCTTGGATGATCCATCTTTCCAATATTTTCAAGTACAAGTAGAGCGCCAACTTACTACCAAGAATACATTTCAGTATGACCATTATAACATGCAATTCTTTCACTGCATCCACAACAATAGCTCCTGAAATAATCTCAAATTATTGAGTTAGTAGAAATTTCACCATTTCAATTACTAACATATTAATTTTAATGAAATATAGCATAATCATGCGTTCACATAATCCATTCAAGCATTTAAATATACAACAACATGCATGTGTGCATATTTTCACTTGCACACTTTCATAACTACTCATGCATACTTACTCAATGCAAACTTGCATTGATTTTAGAATACCATATTTCTATATCATGTATTCCACCGTGACAGGTTGGAAGGTCTAGTCAGTGATTCACATCAACTAGCCATCTTATCAATGCTTGATTGACCATCTACACACCTTATGTTCTGGCCCAGCATGGAAGGTTGTATTCCAAGACACCAATACAAGTAGGGAAATAATTTGAAACTGGTGTAGTGTTATATCCTTTCCATATTCAACCACACTATGGCCTCACACATGGCTATCTCTATTTTGATTTGTTTTTATATCAGTATTATATCTCATGATCACCTTGATTATTAAATCATATCCAAAACAACATGATAAGACATTTATTTCACATAAATTCATTCACAAGTTAAACAACCTTTATATACCAAACGTTTTAGACCTTTACCACATTATTGAAATATCATTATCATAGATGCATTCAAATCAAATATAAACTCACTTCAAATACAAAATCTTGGTTGAAGAACTTCTTACGTAAATTCCCTTCAACATATATGCAACATAAGCATACCAATCTGTAATTTTATGGCTACCATCAACTTATTTGATGCTACCTAATGAATTGATGTTTGTGAAATGCTCACAGGTTCTCTTCACCAACCTCATGATCATCATTTTCTTATCCTCATTTTTTCTTCATATGTATGACCATCATATGTAGCATTATCATTAGTATTTTCACTGATTTTATCAACATTTTTCCTAATTACATAACCCTCATTTTCAACTCTCAATCATAATAACATATATGTTGCATTTATAACCAAAAAACTACTCTTAGTCTGTATTTGTGTGTACTAAATCATACCAACCATTCACTCATAATGTGGATATTAATGCATAGGCATTCCATCAATCCATATCTTTCATTTTCAACATTTATATGATTTAAAACTACTACATATATATCATGTTTATCAATATTAAGAAATGTTTCGTTATGGAAAGAGAAAATGTTAGAAATTCCTCTTCATTTACATATTTAAAAATGTATCATTACGGAAAGAGAAAATTTTATAAATCTCTCCTCATTAACATATTGCGAAATGTATCATAACGAAAAGAGAAAATGTTATAAAATGCTCCTCATTAACATGGTTTCCTTACTGGCCATGTTCCTCATTTGTTGCTATAGTGATATAATTAACATCCTATAGAATTTTCTAGATTCCTTTGTTTTCTTTGGTTTTCCTCAAATCCTACTAGATTATGGCAGATTATATACTCGCACTTTGTGCAATATTGCTTCATTTTTTGAGCAGTTTCCATCCAATACCCACTTGTCCCCTTTACATTTCCAACCAATGTAT
The DNA here is from genome assembly GCA_009831015.1 of Picea engelmannii. NCBI lineage: Eukaryota > Viridiplantae > Streptophyta > Pinopsida > Pinales > Pinaceae > Picea > Picea engelmannii. The sequence continues at coordinate 19,865 of ML811409.1, read as the reverse complement.
CATATTAGTATTCCTTATTCATCATTTACTTCATTTTTTGGGTCAATATTTCCCAACATTACTTTGTTTCAACTTTCCAATATTCATTGATGTTTGTAGCATTGGGCAGGTACTTTCATAATAGTATAATTGTCTAGACATGTGGAAGTCATAAAAAGTATTCTACCTTGGCAATTTACTTTAATTAAAGGAGTTATTAAAGTAAAGTGATTTTATTAATTAGTTGAGCTTTATTCAATGAAATGATAAAGTTTTTAGCATTGGTGAATTAAATATTAGCCATTGATCTCAAGTGAAGTGATATTTAATATCAACTATAAATCACTTTGGTGATTAGGGTTCGGTCATAAATCAATATTATAAAAGCAAGGTTAAGGTAAATGAAGAGACACTTTATATATATATATATATATAGAGAGAGAGAGAGAGGGAGAGAGAGAGAGAGATTTTCTCAAGGGGATATTATATAGGTAGAGAAGGAATTTCATTTAGATATCATTACAGATCAGGGAGAAGAGAGAATAGGGATAGCCGCAAGAATATCCAGCACATCATAGCCACAATAACAATTACAGACCTATACACACTTCATAGGCTAGTGAGGGTGCATGTGTACATAGGATACAATGAAAGAAAGAATGTATGTACACATGTCACAGTGAGGATAGGGACATACACATTTTTAGACTTGATTTTACGAGACCATACAACCAAGTAGGAGTTTCTAGGGTTTTCAGGTGTTATCTATAGTTTTTTGTATTTTTCTATGGGCCATTTTCCCAGTAATGGAGCTATTGTAATCATTGATATTATTCTAATGATAAAATTATTTGAAGGGAAATATGTATTTTTGTATTGTGTATTATATTTGGTTTTTGGTATTTCTTCTGCTATCTATTTGAGTTGATTATTCAAGACAGTGTATTTTGTTTTGTGAGCTTCTAATCTGATTTATAGCAAGTAAATAACTAGTAAACAATTTACCTAGGTGTTAGGATTAGAAAGTTAACATGGTATCAGAGCTTTCACTATGAGAGGCATGCATATTTAAAATCCACAATAGTTTGAGTTAGATCTGTCAGATCTGTAATGAGATCTCTGCATATCTATAAACTAGCAGTCAGAAATCAAAGGATGAATTTCAAGGAAACAACTAGACAAAAGTAGAACTTGTTTTCCAGTCATATAGAGTTGTACATGAGTAGAAATAAATAAGCGTTTGTACATACGTGGGAAACAAAAGGGGAAATCACATACATATGTGGGCTACAATGAGGAAATGCACGTACAAGTCTGTACATGTGTCGTTTTCAACAATGAGTTATTTCCTCAACACATTATCAGATCTAAGGGATGGAAACAAGAAGTCTGATTGTTGAAGATAGATTGGATGGAGCATCCAAATTCCTATCTTGGAAAGAAAGAGTTACTTTTGTTTTGAAATAATATGATATTTGGGATATTGTTGAAAAGGTAGTTCCCCCACCAATCGATCTGCTAGCTTGGGCAGCTCATAAGAAGGAGATTAAATCCCATCAGGTAATCTTGGATGTATTCAAGGATCATTTGATTCCTCATTTATCCAATAATATTACAACTAAGGAAATGTTTGATGTCCTAGTAGGTTTATTACATAATGATAACTTTAATAGAAAAATGATCTTAAGAAATAAACTGAAATCAATGCAAATGTCTAGATATGACAATGTTACCAACTACTTCATGAGGATCACTTAGGTACATGATAAACTTGTAGCTATTGGAGAGAAAGTGAATGACACACAACTTGTGAATGTGGCACTGAATGGTTTCTCAAATTCCTGGGAACCATTTGTAAAGGGAGACTATGTTGGGGAAAATATTTGAGATAGTCAAAGGATATGAGATGATTGTATCTAGGAAGAGGCTCGATGGGGGGGTATAAAGGAAGCAAAAAAGGAGATAGTGATGAGAACCTATCCCTTTTTAGTAAGAAAAGGAAGAGACAAAGTAACATTCCTAGTAAGAAGTGTAATAGTGATGGAGGTGCATCACAACCAGGGAAGAAGAAGTACTTGAGTAAGATCAAGTTCTTCGCATGCCACAAGAGTGGTCATTATGCATCTTAGTTTCAAGAGAAGAATAAAGGAAGATGGCAATTGTAGTAGGTAATAGAATCTACAAAATGCAGTTGGATGAGTTTTTTTTCAAGTTCGAGAGGGATTTATCACTAGTTTCTTTCCTTTCTACTAGAACAACCACTAGGAAACCAACATTTTGTAGGGAAATGGTAATTACAAACCAACCACAATATCTTTATCAAAAGAGGAAGTGGTGAAAATTTAAATAAAACTAAGAGGGTGAATGAACACACTGTAGGGTATTCTAACAAATAGAATAAACTCATTGTAGGTAAGAGCGGAAAACCACCTAATGATGATGTGGAAAAAAGCTAAGAACTCATGATGTTGGATGATTGTTGGTGGAATTTGGATATCTTTAAAATTCTTCCATTGTGTGTTGATGGTATAGGTGAATAATAATATGAAGAGAGATCTAGGTGGATATTTGTGGCCACCCACCTCTTCCACTGATTCAAAACGGTTCTCCATCTTGATAGTTTTGTTATACTTTTATGGTATTTTCTAGGTCGTAAAATTTTGGGGCGATTTTAAGGCCAAAAATAATGTTTTATGTAAAGGGTTAAGGGCCTAGGTTCCCCTTTGGAAAACCCAGGCCATGTTTTAATATTTTAATCCTAAATCATATCTTTCCAACAAGCTACTATGTGTGCCAAATAAATATTATATGTGAAACTTGTGCCCCAGAAAAGTTGGTGTAGAAAATCATGCACAAAAATACCTTTCAAAGTTTCAAAAACACATTTTCATGCTTCATATCCTAGGGTTAGGGATTTTGAACTTTAGGGTTACTTATTTATGTTAAAGTCTTATCCTTTTGGCCTCTAGTATTAGATTTTTCTCATGAGCATAACTAACAATTTTCTCTCTTCAGAGATAAGATACCAACATTCTAATGAGTTTGTGTTCTATAGTACTCTACTATTTTATTCATTAATAAAAGTTGGGTTTTCATAGTATTATTGTTTTCTATGCTATGTTTCTATGTGTGTTCATTTTTTTCTCTATACATTCCTTACCAGCAGTATCAAATAAATCTACTCATTTTTCTTCTCGATGCATGTCCTCAATGAGATTAGGGTATATAGAGTTGGGTCTCAAGCTAGTTTCACTAGGAGATGACTGCTATCGAAAATGCAAGTGACCTCCCATGGTGCGGGAAAAAACATATGAAGGAGAATTCGATCCTCTCAAGTTGTTTCTCGAGGAATCCATCATACAAAAAAGGAAATGCATGATGAAAAACACCATAAGGATGCTTCAAGTACTATCGATGGTGTGTGAGGACACTTTAACAAGAAGCCATTTTGAGGGTGAGACACCCTTCAAGGTAAAAGTTAAATTTGATATCCCTTTATTTGAAGCCCAAATATATGCATATGCTTTGGAGAAAAGGTTAAACATGTTAGAAATTTATTACTTTATTCGAAAAAATTCCAACACCCAAAAGATTAGTTGCGTGCTCTTTAAATGCCTTCCCCATGTTAAAGATTTGTGGGAACATTATTGAGAGAGACCTAAAAAATATGATTCTATAACATTCAGGACAAGACCCACTTGGGTGTCCTTTTTGGAAGCTATGATGACTAGTACACAAGATGGATGACTCTACTTCAAGAGAGAGACCAGACAATTCCATAGTACGCGATCATATTCCATACCTTGAGATCAAAGTTGGGTATCAAATAATTTGAGTGACACATTGTTTTGAAGTACCACAATGGCCTACATAGGTACATCAAAGAATATTTTCATTCCTTTGAAATCTCTTGAGTAGGAGCCACTTATCAGTATGATGTCAAAATCGAGAAGAAATTTAAGGACCAAAATAAGCGAGATTTTGGGTTTGAAAATCCACCACAACATAAGTATGGTAAATCTAAGCCCTAACTCATAAAAAAAGGGATAAACCAGGGAAATACAACATCGACACAACCTATTCAAGCCATGGGAAAAGAAGGGTAATGAGAGGCTAAATAAGGACAACAAAAAGTGGTGTGAGTTCCACAAAATCCCCTGGCATAACACTAATGAATGCTAATCTAAATAGTCATTATTGGTTGAGATTAAACAAAAAGAGTTGAACCCTGACTCAAAGTATGGTTTTAAAAAGGATAAGGGAAAGAGGATCATCGATTTAGAAACCAATGCTACCATTTTAACCTCAAAGACACAACTAAATGAGTTAGAGGATCTTGAGGAGGGTAAGAACATCTTCCATTCATGCATGTGGGTGAAGGGGACCCCACTACATTTCATTTTTAGTAGTAGGAGAAAAAATAACTTGATCTCAGTAGAGGTCATAAATAAATTTAATCTATTGACAACACAACACCCAAACCATACACCATTTGTTGGTTGAGCCATGGATGAGACCTTGACATCAACCAACAATATCACATTTACTATCACATCAATCCCTTCAAATATGAGGTACTGTGTGATGTTGTCTCACTTGAAGTTTTGTATGTTATTTTAGGACAACCCTATATGTGGAAATGTCATGTTGTTTATGAGTCATGGATCTATAGTTTCATTTTTACTTTGGGAGGTCATCCTTATAGGGTACCATATGTAGTTCTAAATATTGTCATTTCATTGATCTTGGAAAAATGGTGTTGAAAGGTAATTTCTCAAACTACCAAGATTTTCCTCCTCGTGGTCTAGTAAGAAGATGAATGAAAGGTCACCACGAACACCATAGCTACATTATGGGGTATTTATACAAAACAGAAGAAAGTAGACAAGGTTGTAGAGGAATATAGAGACTTCTTTGCCTCACATATAAGGGTGTGTCTACAATGTCAGGTCAAATATCCCATTGCCTTGATACCTAGTGATCTATTACCCAATGGGCCAATATATTGTGGTGTACTTAATAAAAAATTAGAGAAATTACAAAAGATATAGTGAAAAACCCAATAACATAAGATAAAAGAGAGATAATAATAGAGAGATATGTTCACTTACCTCTTCAAATGGGTTAACCTCCAAGATAAATTCTCCAAATATAATAAGAATTCTTAAAAAAATAATACATTTAACATTCTACTTATTATATAACTATCCAAATTGAATCTTAACTACCTATTGGGCCCTTATAATGAGGGTTGGCAACTAATTTGGGTCTTATTACTAAAAAGTAAACTTTATTATAATGGGTGACTATTAACTAGCTATTTAATGGGCCTTATTCAAGGAAATTGACATCATACATTAATAAAGTATCTATGTAAGGGGGTTAGGGTAGGACGCTAGCATTCCCTCCCCCTTCAAAATTAGCATTGACCTCAATGATTAAGGAGAGGAAATTGTCATTGAAAGTTTTCGATGCATAATCTTTTGGTTGCATATCTTTCCATTGGATCCATACTTCATTTATCTTGTGTTGGCACAAATTGCACCTCGTGATCCCCAAAAGAAAATTTGGATTTCTTCACAAATAATTGGTTATCTCTCAATAGTCAAAGGACTTTTCAACATGCACTATGCTTGATTCCCATGTTTTGAAATATTATTCCTAATACTTTGGAACATGCATGGATCATTACAAAGGTCTAAAGGAATCACTAGAAACTCATAATGACCTTCATGTGTTCTAAAGGACATATTTAGGATGGTTTCCTCTTCCATCATGATTTGGTGGTATCCTTAACATAGATCAAGATGAGTGAAAAAATTTGATGCATGAAGTTCATCAGGGAGATCATCAACAAAAAGGATAGGGAACTTTTCCTAGATTATGAACTTATTGAGAGCTCAGAAATCATGACATGTGTGCCAAGTTCCTTCCTCCTTTAATACCATGAATTTTAGTGATAAGTAAGGGATTGTACTACAACGAATGACCCCCACCTCCAATAGCTCATGAATGACCTTTATCCATAGATAACCATCTTATTCCCATCTCATCCTCGAGTATTATTCTCAATGTACTATAGAAACAAGATGGGTTATTAGTTTATCTAAGAATGGTTTCAGGTATAGCTAGGGTATTTCCTATATACCAGACGGTAAATGGAAGTGATATTATATATATAATGTTGGATTTTGTACTACTCGAAGGGGTACTAATAGGGATAATAAGGGTTTCCAACAATGAAAGCTGAAACCATTTGTAGCTATTGTAAGTATTCATCCCCAACAAAAAATTTACCCATCGAATGACTGATCACTATGTTATTTAAAGATGTTGGAACATGTCTCTAAAAAAAATTAAAAATTATGATCTTGTTAACACGAGAAAAGGTTCTTAGAATCACTGAAAATAAATTGTGCAAAGTAGGGATTGAGGTTGCAAATGTAAAACAATCACAACTTTAGTTATACTTATCTGATTGGCTATTATGACCCCAATTTTGAAATGTTGCAATTTTTTTGGATATAATGGATCTAGTTTGACTGAAATATATGCACTATGTCATACCCTAACATCTTGATGAACCATTGTTTTTTATCTGGTGAGGATAATCATTTTTCAAGCGAGTACTTTAGACTATGATTGTCAGTCTTGATTTGAAAATGCCTCCCTATGAGGTATGGGCACCAAGTGTCTATTGCATGAAGGATAGACATAATTTCTTTCTCATATGTGGGTTTTCCCAAATTATGTTCATTTTTGGGTCATTTCAAGATTTCACGTGTCCTTATTAATGTTGGGGAGTTTAGACCTAGGGTTAATCCATAGTTGACCAACGAAATCCACAAAGCATTGGCATATCAATCTTCAACCAAGGATAAATAAGGTCTCACCCGAGATGCAATGAAGATCACATAGACCATCTAGTCTTGTGACGGGGAGGAAGGACTAATTACACAAGGATTCATCGAGGATAGCATTCAAACACTCTTGTTATTCGTTAAATCGGTAGATGCGAACATGAACTAATCCCCCAAATCCATCTATATCTAGAACAAAACAAGATGGAACAAGACGCTTTCCCTAAGTTGTGATCATTGAGTTTAGTACCAAAGGAGGAATAAATAACATACCTTGTGAATCACTTCCTCATATCTTTGTTGTCCCTGCTTCACTCTATTGCTCTTGTGGAATCATATCTGCGATAGCACAAACCAAACAACGTGAAAGCAACAATAGTATAATTCAATGACAACCTAAACATGTGATCAAGGAATGATGTAATAAAATACTAATCATTTTATGGGAAAGAGATGTGAAACCATATTATATTAATGAAAAGTAGAAGATACAATTGAATTGCCTGGATGTCACAAGTTCCCTTTTAGTGGTCCTTCGTTCCAACACACACATACACTTGCTCTGAAATTCTTGTGAAGATAATCCAAAAAAGATTGATAGACAAATGGAGGCCTCAAGCTTCACAAGGAATAGGATTCTTCACACTGTCTTCAGCCTATTCTTTCATAAATTCTCTGCTTAATATTTCTTAACCTTTTCCATGAGAAGCCCATGATTATATAGGAGAATGTGAAGTGGTTAAAGGGATGAGGATGATCCCACCAAATCAGAAAAACCAGTAGGATCACAACCATATGGATGCTACCTCACATTCTAGAAGAGTCCCCTTCTAGAAACTTCATGAAACCTCTTTCCTCTTTTAACTTTGGAACACTGCCGCACCCTACCTATATAGCAGCCTACGGAAATCCCACGGGCTAGCTATAGAGTAGCCTGCATAAATCTATGATTTCCGCACTGTGTAATATATGCATCCTGTAGACCATTTCTAAAAAGAAGTATTGTAGAGGAAGAAAGAAGTTTCTTTTCTCAGGCAAAAAGTCATGTTTGGAGCCTGAACACATGTTTGTGAAATCAATACTAGGGTGACCAAAATAATGTGTAACAACTCCATGAAAAACACCTTACTATTATCAAAATGTAAAATAATACAAACGCATATCAAAGTAACAAATGAGTGACACATGATAGATCATAATTGTAGTATATTTATTACTCATTTCATTCCATAGAACAAAATCATACATTACGAAAACCATATTCAATAGAAACAAAGTCTCATGTCCTCTTTAGATAATTCCCTAGAATTACAACATACTGCGCCATTCACATCTTTTTAGGACTTAGACATATGACAAACTCAAAATTATATTTAGAATCTTTACAACATTACAACACTAAAAAGTATCAAAGTGAGCTCAACACAACAAAAAATAACTCAATGAATCCTCTATGAGATTTTCTAACTCCATTTCCGATGTCAATGATTCCTTTAATAGTTTTATATGCTTGAGAGCTCTATCTCTTTAAATTATGCTCCACTTTCTCTACTAACTAACAACCTCACACTCTTTTGATTCCTTCTTGCATTCCATGTATCCTTTATAGAATAGGGGAAATATTAGCTTCCTTACCATCTAATCTATTTTTAGCTCCATGTTCCCTTGTGTCATTGGCAGTAATAAATCGAGAATATTTCTCGATGATTCCTTTCTTTATTATGGAGTGTGTTTTCATGATTTCTAGTGCACATCAAAAATCAAAATGTCACACACTTTGTAGATCTCGAACCTGGCATGTGATCTCAAAACTTGGTCTATCGCATGCCCCTTACAGAGTTGCTTGGGTGTGCACAAAACTTGGAATGAGCACACAAAACTTTGTTTGTGCACACATGCAATATTAACCCAAAAATTTGGGTGCCAATAATCACAGAAGGTTTTAATAGTAAATGCCAATTAGTTTCCTTCTTGCATTAATACCAGCTCCATTACCTCTCCTTGAATCATCACATTCCAATACAAAAGTATTATTAAATCTAGGTATCACTAATACTAGAGTAGTACACATGGAATTGTTTGAAGCAGATAAGGCCTATGATGCTACCTCACTCCAAACAAAGGAATTTTTTTTAAGGAGTGAAGTTAGGGGAGCTGCAATTTATCCATAATTTTCACAAATTTCTTGTAGTATATCGTAATTCATAAGAAACCCCTCAAGATATTCAATGTTTTGGGACGAGGAAAATATTGCATAGGTGCCACTTTATTGGAATGAACTTATGCACCCTCTTGAAATACAATGTGACTCAAATATTCAACCTCGTGAGCCCCAAAAGAAAATTTGGAGTGCTTTACAAATAATTGGTTATCTCTCAAAAGTCAGAAGGACTTTTCAACATGCACTATGTTTGACTCCCATCTTTTGAAAATATTATTCCTGAGACTTTGGAGCATGTATGGATCATTACAAAGGTTGAAAGGAATCACTATAAACTCATAATGACCTTCATCTATTCTAAAGGACATATTTGGGATGGTTTCTTCTTTCATCATGATTTGGTGGTATCCTTAACATAGATCAAGTTGAGTGAAAAAATTTGATCCATGAAGTTCATCAAGGATATCATCAACAACAAGGATAGAGAAGTTTTCCTAGATTGTGAACTTATTGAGAGCTCAAAAATCATGAGATGTGTGCCAAGTTCCTTCCTCCTTTAATACCATGAATTTTAGTGATAAGTAGGGGATTGTACTACAATGAATGACCCCCACCTCCAATAGCTCATGAATGACCTTTATCCATGGATAACCATCTTATTCCCATCTCATCCTCGAGTATTGTTCTCAATGTACTATAGAAACAAGATGGGTTATTAGCTTATCTAAGGATGATTTCAGGTATAGCTAGGGGATTTCCTATATACCAGAGGGTAAATGGAAGTGATATTATATATATATTGTTTGATTTGGTGCTACTCGAAGGGGTACTAATAGGGATAATAAGGGTTTCCAACAATGCAAGGTGAAACCATTTGTAGCTATTGTGAGTATTCTTCCCCAACAACAATTTTACCCATCGAATGATAGATCAATATGCTATTTAGAGATGTTGGAAGACGTCTCTAAAAATAATTAAAAATTATGATCTTGTTAACACAATAAAAATCTCTTAGAGTCACAAAAAATAACTTGTGCAAGATAGGGCTTGAGGTTGAAAATGTAAAACGATCACAACTTTAGTTATACTTATCTAATTAGCTATCATGACCGCAATTTTGAAATATTGCAAATTTTTTGGATATAATGTCTCTAGTTTGACTGAAATATATGCACTATGTCAAAAAATATCCAATCTATGAAATTCATGGTTGTCGACCAAAAAAAAAACCTTAAAACTGCACATTTTTAATCGATGATATATCCACTTCTTGGAGTCCATTTTGTACAATTTTTTTTTTTTTAAATTGGGTGAGGAATTCAGTTCTTGCATGGTATTTTCCAAATTCGATACAGAAATTTTCATAAATCTACCTGAATGCTACCATCCCCCTTTTCCCCAAAAAATGCAAAAAGAGAAAAAAAACTTCCACTTTGTGTCGAGAAATGCTTCCACTTCATGCCCAAAAAATATTATGATACCACCTTTAGTGTACTTATTCAAAAAATTTAGAGAAATGACATGAGATGTATTGCAAAACCCAAGAACACAAGAGAAAATAAAGAAAAGAATAGAGAGTTATGTTCACTTGTCTCTTCATTTGGGCAACCCCCAAGAGAAATGCTCCAAATACAATAACAATTCTTGAAAAAATAATGCGTAACATTCTACTCAATATATAGTTACCCATAACTATCCATAGAGAATCTTAACTACCTACGGGCCCCTTATAGTGAGTTGTGACCAACCAATTTGTGTCTTATACTAGAACAAACTCTTTATTACAATGAATGACTATTAATTAACTATTTAATGTGCCTTATTCAAGGAAGGTGGCCTCATACATTAATAAAGTATCTAAGTAAGGGGATTCGGGTAGGACCCTGACATATACAGACACTCCCTTATTCAGAATGAGGAAATAAAGTGTCAAATTCATGAGCTCATCCAAAAGGGCCACATTCAACTGAGATTCTCACCTTGTGGGAGCCGAATTATGTTGGTGAAAAAGAAGGATGGAACATGGTGACTATGTATTGATTATATACCCCTAAGAAAAATCATTTTCAAGAAGCAATAACCTATCACCAAAATTGATGATCTTCTTGATCAGATTAAGGGCACCAAGTGGCACTAAACATCATGGTTGTGCATCAAAACAGATTGAAGATTTGATATGAATGCCAACTGATTGAGGGAATTATGCTTTTGAGCTTCATTTCATGTGGGTCATTTATATGAGACATACTACAATCAAGTAGTTTCATCGAAAGCCATTGAACAAAAAACTGAACAAGTTAAGTGGAGCTTTGCGCACTGTATGAGGAACCCACCGAGAAAATTCAAGATGTCAGGGCCCTGCACTTAAGGTATGGTCATTTTTTGTTGCTTGGTGCATTCTGTGTTTGAAAACAAGGAAAAAGTCGGTATATTATGTATGCCCATGAAATAAATATTGTCAATATGCGGCTATTGAAGTTTGGATTCAAGGCGTTTAAATCAGTTAGGGATTAGTCTTCTTATATTACCAACTGGAAGGAGTGGTTTTGTGTTTTTATTGGATTATAAGAGTGGTTAATGGTATTTTAGTCTAAATATATGTTATTTTGGTATAGTTTGAGTGGGACTAATGGATAAGAATATGTGCTTCATTTTAAGAGATTACATGTTCAAATCCAAAGGGGTAGGGTATGTACACTTCCATAAATTTTAGTAGTCAAATACCAATTTAGTGAGTCAAATACTAATTTAATGTTTGACGTGACCTTAAAATTAAATTATTATTTATTTTAGTTATGATGACGTGACATTAAAATTGATTTTTTATTTTATTTTATTAAATTATTGTTTATTTTATTTATTTATTTTGATTTTATTTATTTTGGGATGTCCATGGTGACATGGGGTTCCCCAAAACCTCCCAATTGAATAAATTCCTAGGTTTTGGGGATGTCCCCACAAAAAATACACCCTTAAAAAAATTTAACACCTTTTAAAAAAAAAATTCATAACAATAAACAAAAAAAAAAGAGAAAATACCCTTTAAAAAATCTTATAAAAGTATTTTAAAAACACACATAAAACATAACCTTATTGACAAATTAAAAAATAAAACAATAATAAAATAATTGAAATGAAACAAATTGAAAAGAAGAATTAAAATACAAATTAATTTTTCTTTTCTATTTCTTTATTTTTTATAAAACAAAAAAAAAAATAATAAATAGTTTTTGAAGTAAGGATTTATGAGTTTTTTTTTAGGTTTTTATATGGTAGAAGTTGTTTAGGTCACAATTTCAATTAGATCATAATTTTAATTAAAAAAACCCCATGCTACTACAAAATATCACTTTTTGATTTAAGGATTTTATTCGCAATGGTATTGATTCTCAAGATTGTGATTTTAAACAAGTCAGAATTTTAAGCACCCGCCCAAAATCACTGTTACTGGTGGCACAACCTTTTGATTCGAGGGTTTCTTTTTTTTTTTACCCAAAGATAAATATTTTTGAACCAAAATTCTCATTTTGAGATCACCAAAAAAGGCTGCTACCAATAGCACTACTTTTTGATTTGAAAATTGATTTTAGTTTTTTTAACTAAAAGTACAATTTTTTTGGACCAAAATTCTCATTTTGAAATCACAAAATCAAAGTTCTTGTTATAAATTGTATTATAAGTAAAACATTATCAAACATTTCTCATAACGTCCATGTTAAGTGCCTTCAGACAAAAATAAAAATAAAAAAATGAAAAACTATGAATGGACATACAGTTAAAATCGGTCTGATAGCACTTCATCGCACTCGTTTCTCCACCAAGTGGCACTACCATGATGTTTAGTGGAGCATGATTTCATTTCAATAATAATAATATTGAACCAAATGGATGTATTTCCCAGAGTTTATGTGAATGGTAAACTTTGGGATTATGTTGTGATGTTTGATTGGTTTACATAGAGAAGTACCCACGACCATAAATAGAAAATTACATGGGAAGGAATGGAAACTAATGAACCCACATACGCTTCAAATGGGCCTCCTAACGCTTTCCCACACGCTTTTTTCTTCGACTTGTCTTACACCAGCTGGCGCTCACATGCCATTTAGTTGCCCATGATTTCATTTCAATAGTAACAGTACTGCAGTTCAAATCATATCAAAGAATTGCAAGTTCCATAACGCCAACTATCCTGCATTTTCTGCTTCCTTAAATACACATCTCTGCATAAGCATCGGTTTCTCGGCATAATCTGAGTGCAGCATCGGTTTCTCGGCATAATCTGAGTGCAGGGTCGACCTTCTCTCATGTTGTTGTGCATCAAAATAGATTGAAGATTTTATTTGAATGCCAACAGACAAGGGAATTATACTTTTGAGCTTCATTTCATGTGGCTAATTTATACCAGACAGAATACAATAAAGTAGTTTCATCCAAGGCCATTGAACAAAAAAATGAACAAGTTAAGTGGAGCTCTGCGCACTATATGAGGAACCCACCGAGCAAATTCAAGCTATGAGGGCCCTGCACTTAAGGTATGGTTATCTTTTGTTCCATGGTGCATTCTGTGTTTGAAAACAAGGAAAGAGTCAGTATATTATGTATGCCTGTGAAATAAATATTGTCAATCTGTGGCAATTGAAATTTGGATTTAAGGGTTTTAAATCTGTTTGGGATTAGTTTGCCTGTATTAACAGTTGGAAGGAGTGGTTTATTTCTTTATTGGATTATAAGAGAGTGGTTAATGGTATTTTAGTCTATATATAGTGTTAATGGTGTATAGTTTGAGTGGGTTTAATGAATAAGAATATGTGCTTCGTTTTAAGAAAACAATATAGTTCAAATCCAAAAGGGTAGGGTAGGGTATGTACACCTCCTTAAACTTTAGGAGTTAAATACCAATTTGGTGTCTAGCTTGACCTTAAAATTAAATTATTATTTATTTTATTTATGATGGGTCCACCATGGATAAAGTATGTATGGTGTAATAGTGTTTTAGTCAATCTGTGGTCATTGGATTGGTATGATGGGTCCGCCATGGATAAGGTATGTATGGTGTTATAGTGTTCTAGTCAATCTCTGGCCATTGGATTGGTTGTGGATTATGTGCAATGGATGGATGGAGGAAGTCTTTTATTCCACAAATAAAGGATTTCATATGTCAATTTGAAGTCTGGTTTAGCTCTAACTTTAAAATTAAATTATTATTTAGGTGGAGGAAATTTCTTATTACACGAATAAAGGATCTCATATACCAATTTGGTGTCTGGTTTAACCCTAACCTTAAAATTAAATTATTATTTATTTTATTTACGATGGGTAAACCATGGATAAGGTGTATATGGTATTATAGTAAATTGTCATTGGCGTCGGCCTTGGATTGGTTTGGTTGCGGATTGTGCCCAGTCTCTTTGTATAAATAGGGTTTGTATGGATTTTGATCTACTCATGGGAATAAGTCAATTTTCTTTTGTGTTGGGTTTATATTTGCAGTGTCAAATTCATCTACGAAGCCTCTGAATTATTGCACTCTATTAAAAAAGTTGTGGCATTGGTCTTCCTTTCTTTCCCTTGTGTATGTCTTTCCACATTCTGCAGTGCTGAAAAATTCTTGGCGTGTGCGACAGTTGATATCATGGTAGAACCTTTGTCTTTATTTGGTTCGAATTCTTCCAAGGCCATGGCACCGCTAGTGACTTGGATTCGAATGCCTGGAAAACGATACCCTACTCGATTACCTTTTGTCAAATGTGGAGCTGAGGCTGGGCAGACTGGAAGAAAGAGAAAAATGACCTATTCAGATAATCAGAGAGAACGGTCGAATCAAATACCAAACAAAAAATTTGGAGACATCGCCCCTCATGTCAATGCTAATGAGGGGCGATGAAAAATTCTTATATATTATCTAAAAATCATACCCTAACATCTTGATGAGACATTTGTGTTTCTCTGGTGAAGATAATCATTTTTCAAGCAAGTACTTTAGACTATGATTGTCAGTCTTGATTTGAAAATGCCTCCCTATGAGTTATGGGCACCAAGTCTCTACTGCATGAAGGATAGACATAATTTCCTTCTCATATGTGGGTTTTCCCAAATTATGTTCACTGTTGGGTCATTTCACGCTTTCACATGTCCTTATTAATGTTGGGGAGTTTATACCCAGGGTTCATCCATAGTTGACCAACGAAATCCACAAAGCATTGGCATATCAATCTTCAACCAAGTCTAAAGAAGGTCTCACCCAAGATGCAATGAGGATCACACAGACCATCTAGTCTTGTGACGGGGAGGAAGGACTAATTATTGAGGGATCCATCGAGGATAGCATTCACACACTCCATGAAAATCACCTTACTATTATCAATATGTAAAAAAATAAAAACACATATCAAAGTAACAAATGAGTGACACATGATAGATCATAATTGTAGTAGATTTATTACTCATTTCATTCCATAGAACAAACTCATACATTAAGAAAACCGTATTCAATAGAAACAGAGTCTCATGTCCTCTTTAGATAATTCCCCAGAATTACAAGATATTGCACCATTCACATCTTTTTAGGACTTACACATATGACAAAATCAAACTTATATTCATAATCTTTAAAACATTACAACACTAAAAAGTATCAAAGTGAGCTCGACACAACAAAAAATAACTCAATGAATCCTCTATGAGAGTTTCTAACTCCATTTTTGATGTCAATGATTCATTTAATAGTTTTGTATGCTCGAGAGCTCTATCTCTTTAAATTATGCTCCACTTTATCTACTAACTAACAACCTCACACACTTTTGATTCCTTCTTACATTCCATGTATCCTTTATAGAATAAGGGAAATATTAACTTCCTTACCATCTCATCTATTTTTAGCTCCATGTTCCCTTGTGTCATTGGCAATAATCAATCGAGAATATTTCTCGATGATTCATTTCTTTATTCTGGAGTGTGTCTTTATGATTTCTAGTGCACATCAAAACTCTAAATGTCACGCACTTGGTATATCTCGAACCTGGCGCGTGATCTCAAAACTTGGTATGTCGCATGCCCCTTACAGAGTTCCTTGGGTGTGCACAAAACTTGGAATGAGCACACAAAACTTTGTTTGTGAACACATGCAATATTAACCCAAAACTTTGGGTGCCAATAATCACACAAAGTTTTACTAGTAAATGCCAATTAGTGTCCTTCTTTCATTAATACTGGTCCATTACCTCTCCTTGAATCATCACATTCCAATGCAGATAAGGCCTATGATGCTACCTCACTTCAAATAAAGGAATTATTTTTAAGGAGTGAAGTTAGGGGAGCTGCAATTTTGCCATAATATTTCACAAATTTCTTGTAGTATCTTGTAATTCATAAGAAACCCCTCAAGATAGTCAGTGTTTTGGGATGAGGAAAATATTGCATAGGTGCCACTTTATTGGAATGAACTTATACACCCTTCTAAATTACAATGTGACTCGAATATTCAACCTCGTGATCCCCAAAAGAAAATTTGGAGTTCTTCACAAATAATTGGTTATCTCTCAAAAGTCAGAAGGACTTTTCAACATGCACTATGTTTGATTCCCATGTTTTGAAATATTATTCCTAATACTTTGGAACATGTATGGATCATTACAAAGGTCGAAATGAATCACTAGAAACTCATAATGACCTACATGTGTTCTAAAGGACATATTTGGGATGGTTGCCTCTTCCATCATGATTTGGTGGTATCCTTAACATAGATCAAGCTGAGTGAAAAAATTTGATCAATGAAGTTCATCAAGGAGATCATAAACAAAAAGAATAGGGAACTTTTCCTAGATTGTGAACTTATTGAGAGCTCAAAAATCATGACATGTGTGTCAAGTTCCTTCCTCCTTTAATACCATGAATTTTAGTGATAAGTAAGGGATTGTACTACAACGAATGACCCCCACCTCCACTAGCTCATGAATGACCTTTATCCATAGATAACCATCTTATTCCCATCTCATCCTTGAGTATTATTCTCAATGTACTATAGAAACAAGATGGGTTATTAGTTTATCTAAGGATGGTTTCAAGTATAGCTAGGGAATTTCCTATATACCAGATGGTAAATGGAAGTGATATTATATATATAGTGTTGGATTTTGTACTACTTGAAGGGGTACTAATAGGGATAATAAGGGTTTCCAACAATGAAAGGTGAAACCATTTGTATCTATTGTGAGTATTCATCCCCAACAAATAATTTACCAATCGAATGACAAATCACTATGTTATTTAAATATGTTGGAACACGTCTCTAAAAAAAATTAAAAATTATGATCTTGTTAAGAGGAGAAAAGGATCTTAGAATCACTGAAAATAAATTGTGCAAAGTAGGGCTTGAGGTTGCAAATGTAAAATGATCACACCTTTAGTTATACTTATTTGATTGGCTACTATGACCCCAATTTTGAAATGTTGCAATTTTTTTAGATATAATGGCTCTAGTTTGACTGAAATATATGCACTATGTCATACCCTAACATCTTGATGAACCGTTTGTTTTTATCTAGTGAAGATAATCATTCTTCAAGCAAGTACTTTAGACTATGTTGTCAATCTTGATTTGAAAATGCCTCCCTATGAGGTATGGGCACCAAGTCTCTACTGCATGAAGGATAGACATAATTTCCTTCTCATTTGTGGGTTTTCCCAAATTATTTTCATTGTTGGGTCATTTCAAGCTTTCACGTGTCCTTATTAATTTTGGGGAGTTTAGACCCAGGGTTCATCCATAGTTGACCAACGAAATCCACAAAGCATTGGCATATCAATATTCAACCAAGGCTAAAGAAGGTCTCACCTAAGATGCAATGAAGATCACATAGACCATCTAGTATTGTGACGGGGAGGAAGGACTAATAACACAAGGATTCATCGAGGATAGCATTCAGACACTCTTGTTATTCGTTAAATCGGTAGATGCAGACATGAACTAATCCACCAGATCCACCTGGATATAGAACAAAATGAGATGGAACAAGATGCTTTCCCTAAGTTGTGATCATTGAGTTTATTACTAAAGGAGGAATAAATGACATACCTTGTGAATCACTTCCTTATATCTTTGTTGTCCCTGCTTCACTCCAGTTCTCTTTTCGAATCATATCTACGATAACACAAACCAAACAATGTGAAAGAAACAATAGTAGAATTCAATGACAACCTAAACATGTGATCAAGGAATCATGTAATAAAATACTAATCATTTTATGGGAAAGAGGCGTGCAACCATATTATATTAATGAAAAGTAGAAGATACAACCGAATTGCCTTGATGTCATAGGTTCCCTTTTAGTGGTCCTTCATTCCAACACACACATACACTTGCTCTGAAATTCTCATGAAGATAATCCCCAAAAGATTGATAGACAAATGGAGGCCTCAAGCATCATTAGGAATAGGATTCTTCGCACAGTCTTCAACCTATTCTTTCATAAATTCTCTACTTAATATTTTTTAACCTTTTCCATGAGAAGCCCATCATTATATAGGAGAAGGTGAAGTGGTTAAAGGGATGAGGATGATCCCACCAAATCAGATAAACCAGTAGGATCACAACCATACGGACGGTACCTCACATTCTAGAAGAGTCCCCTTCTAGAAACTTCATGAAACCTCTTTCCTCTTTTAGCTTTGGAACACCGCCGTACCCTGCCTATATAGCTTCCTGCGGAAATCCCACGGGCTAGCTATAGAGAAACCTACAGAAATCTATGATTTCCGCACTGTGTAATATATGCGGAAATCATCATTAAGGTGACCAGAATAATGTGTAACAACTCCATAAAAAACACCCTACTATTATCAATATCTAAAATAATACAAATGCATATCAAAGTAACATATGAGTGACACATGATAGATCATAATTGTAGTAGATTTATTACTCAATTCATTCCATAGAACAATATCATACATTAAGAAAACCATATTCAATAGAAACAAAGTCTCATGTCCTCTTTAGATAATTCCCTAGAATTACAACATACTGCGCCATTCACATCTTTTTAGGACTTAGACATATGACAAACTCAAACTTATATTCAGAATCTTATAACATTACAACACTAAAAAGTATCAAAGTGAGCTCGACACAACAAAAAATAACTCAATGAATCCTCTATGAGATTTTCTAACTCCATTTCCAATGTCGATGATTCCTTTAATAGTTTTATATGCTCAAGAGCTCTATCTCTTTAAATTATGCTCCACTTTCTCTACTAACTAACAACCTCACACGCTTTTTGATTCCTTTCTTTATTATGGAGTGTGTTTTCATGATTTCTAGTGCACATCAAAAATCGAAATGTCACACACTTGGTAGATGTCAAACCTGGCGTGTGATCTCAAAACTTGGTCTGTCACATGTCCCTTACAGAGCTGCATGGGTGTGCACAAAACTTGGAATGAGCACACAATACTTTGTTTGTGCACACATGCAATATTAACCCAAAACTTTGGGTGCCAATAATCACACAAGGTTTTACTAGTAAATGCCAATTAGTGTGCACAAGGAGTTTGGCGCCAGAAAATCAAGATCAGGATCCCCGGCGCAAGCGAGCAAGGAGAAATGGGCGAGAGGAAACATTGATTACCAAATTCGATTGCAACGACGTTAATGTTGTGTCCTACAACGAGGCCGAGCATAGGAGGTTAGTGGTATCAGAGTTCCATGATTTAGTCAAAATACTGGCAAAGGAACATGAAACTATGGAGAAAGAGGACAATCCAAAAACCATAAAAGTGTTCGACGATGCATCAGCTAGGTTGAAAAATTATTCGAAAAATCTTCCCAGTAATCATGTAGGATCTGTTCCCGGAGTAGAAGT
>ML811408.1:182910-199589 GCA_009831015.1 Picea engelmannii | reverse complement strand
CTATCGAGAGGCTCCATGTTTCATGTTAGATGTTAGGGTGGGTGCATGAATTTGGTTTCCAAAATTAATGTAGTGGAAATGCATGATCATTGTGAATTTGAGGTTCAATGTGCATGCACTTTAAGATTGTGCACATGATCCTATGGCCCCTATCAAATCTCCACGAACTCACCATGATTGCCTCAACATTGATTTCCGCACAGATTTTATACTATGTGAAAAAGATGAGAAAGTATTTTTAAAAGAACACATTTTTAATGAGTGTGTATTCCTTTGTCTAATTTTAAAAAATATAAACACAACCCTTTTGTATTCATTTTCCTCCTAACTCCAACATCTTGTCCTCCTTATTTTCTCCAACTTGCATGTGTGTTTTATTGTTGATTAGGCCAAGATTGACAAGGACAAGCACGAGGGCATTGGCATCATTGGCACTAGGTGTTTCCAATAGAGGACTTCTCATTTCAAGATAGTTTCTATTCCAAATTTCATTTTTATATTTGTTAAATTATACAAATTTAAATAATTTATAAAATTTGATTGTTATTGTTTAAATGTGTTTTTTATTATGCTAATGGAGTAAAACCCTCATGTGAACCCAAGCCTTAACCCCCTACCACCCCCATGATAGCTATAAATGTAAATTAATCAATGTTTAGATGAAATTAAAACCTAATTGGAAAGCTTAGGAATACTAGAGTCTCTTCTTTCCTCGACTAATTTTCTTGAGACCATTGTTGCTTATGTTGGCCATGCCAATGGCCATATAATTCAAGAAATAAGCGCCTTTGCATGGACTGGTGCACATTCCATCCATTTAAATAAAATTATATGGATATGTGGTTTATGGTATTTGATAAACATCCCTACAATAACAGAGAGGTCCCATTGTATTTTCTACATAAATTATGGATTGAGTTTATTATGGGCCACCATGTCAATTATTTTGACATTGCTGAATTCTAGGGGGTTGGTCTTGGTTTTCTTCAGGATCAAGAAAGGTCAATCATAAATCATTCATAGGGCCACCCTTCCTAGGTGTATGCATAACCACCCATAAGTACCTTGACTTGTAGACATGATTCGTATGATTAGGATTGTATACCCACAATGACACAATATACTTTAGCATAACATATTTGTCACAGTAAAATATGTTACATCATTAGGGTTAGGGAATTAAAACCATGCCAATGATTCTAGATGAGCCATGACATTCGTCTAGGATGGCCATTGTTGGAACCCGAAGTTTTGGGTAAGTTTGTGCACATGCAAAAATCAGTTGTGTGCACACTTAAGTTTTGTGTGCACATAAACAACTGCATGATGGATGGAATAAGGCATGCATTCCAATCAGAGTTCTATATTGCACGCTAAAACATCATAAAGATACCATATGCATGCCAAGTAAGAATAATATCTCTGAGAATATTCCCAAATAATGAACCCAGACAACATGAGACATTATGGGGAAAATGATGGATGAGTTGGAAAGTTCATTAGGACTACCATGCTCCAACGAGGCTACATGGGATGCATGCGGGTGGAAGAAGTGTGTGGAACTGGAGATCACTAGAGAGAGTGGAGCATAGGCGAAAGAGACAGAGCACCAAAGTGGAGAAGAGAAGAAAAAGGAGCAACGAAGAAACAAAGAAAAGTAGTTTTCATGAGGTCTAGAGTAGAAGAGAAGTCAATCCAAGTTTTGCATGAATCATGTTATGAGTCTTTGTAACTATTTTATTGTGGCTGGAACAAACATGTAGCGAGCTTCTAATGGAGCCAGTCTAGTAGTATCTGCAAAATATGAATAGAGAGCGCATAACACGTTGTAGTGCATAACTTGTAGAATGAATCACAGTGTAGGGAGCTATTCCTATTGCATTATGAGTCGGTTGATATATGTGTTCTATCATTTAATGGATATAATATGAAGATGCAATTCTCTATGTCCATGGTTGTGTTTATTTTGAGTTTAATGGATGAATTTGTTAATGGTGTATGTTGTTAGTCTATTAATGAATTGTGATGTAATGTATGAATGTTATTTTGAGTAGCTTCTTTGTATGCTTTCTCCCTTCATCTCCGACACAAGACCAAATGGTCTCTATGATTCTCATGGCATCTCAGGTGAGACCTTCTTCAATCCTAGACTGAAGACTCATATGACAACGCCTTGGGGTTTCATTGGTAAACTCTAGATGAACCATGGGTCATCAACCACCCATTGTTAGGAAGGATGTGAATAAGAGAACCAACAAATGGTTATGTTTCTAGGACTTGAAGGTTTTGTATTGCATGATGAAGGGAGAGAATGAGATGGAATCCATCTCGGGAGGAAATACATGACTGGTTAACTACAAAAGAAGATGAGTTTTCCCAATGAGAAACTCGGGCTCTGATAACAAATGTGGAACATTGGAAGGATAGGTGTATTTACACTTATTTGCGTGACGTATTCTTTGTTGAGTTTCCATGTTTTCTATATGAATGGTTGAAGAGGAAAATTTCTACTAACATTTCTTTGAGACTCCAAGAACCACTCGTCTAGAACCAAACTACATTCGATAGGATGAAGGCGTTGGAGAAAAAGTGGGCTCAAGTAATCGACTTTTGGTTTTCGCAAGTGAACGAAGTCTACATTATTGATTTTTCTATAGAATACAATGATTCTTTCAACGAGGCTAAAATAAATTTTGCTGAAGGTCCTCGAAAAATAATGCTAGAAGAAATATCACTGTGGATCAAAATGTTGTTCTTTGAGAAAGGATTGATGCATCTGGAGCCAGATAGGATGGTTGAGTAGGACCCTTAGTGTTGGGGGGGGCTGAAAAGAAGGATGAAATGAGAGAGAGGAGATGGATCCGCTGTGAGGATCCAAAAAAATTTGAGATGAGGTGAGGGAAAGAATGAACCCAGAAGAGAAGAGGAGAGAAAGAGCTGAAAGATATGCAAGAAGAGTTGAGATAAAGAGGAAAGAAGAATAGAGGAGCAAAAATAAGGTAGCAAGGGGTGAGAGATGAGGGGTCAGACCCATAATGAAGATGAAGGATACCACACCAGGAGGAAGTGTGGGAGAGAGTGTTGTACTAGAGAGAAGCATAGATGAAGATAGGTCTTTGAAGAGGCATGGCGTTAGGAGTAGGGTATCCAGTGAAGATACCAGAAGTGGTAGTAGTAGGATCATATAAGACGAATTCCGACCCTCTTGGTTTTTGATAGATGTTGCAACCTTAGAGAAAGATGAGGCACAAAGTAGAGGCACTGAAGTATGAGAGGATGGTGAAGGTCCCTTCGAGAAGGGTAAGAGGCATTAGAAATAGTGGATGGTATTGTAAAATTGTAGGTAGGAAAATATTTAGGGTCCCTCAGAAGAAATGATGAGAGAAGATGAGAGAAGAGATATATTACCAAGGAGTTTCAGAAGCCTAAGTTATAATCGCAGTGCATTACTTAAATAAAGGAGATCAAGCAAAAAATGGGAGAGACCATGTGGGACTATGACCAACGGTTCAAAACACGGTTAGAGAGGTTGACATTCTAGATCCAATATGTTAATCATAGGGAATGGTTCATCTTGGGACTGATTCCCCTTATTCGAGTTTCTCTCACCCAACAGAAGATGACTACTCAGGTAGAGGCAATGGATATTGCGATGTGCCTGGAATCTATGCCAAGAGGTGGAGAGACATCAACAAGATTGGTGCAAGTGAATTCCTAGCTTGCAAATCTAACAATGTAGTTGCAATATATCGAAAACAAGAAGGTGGTGCACGAGCATGTGTGGTGTACCATGTGTCAATTAGAAGGTCACTCCAGGGATGAATGTCCTACATTGGGAAATTATTTGGTGAATGGTGCACTGAATCAATTTCCAACTGGGCCTTGGATTAAGTTGTGCGATATTTGTAGACAATGGTGACATATCCCACCCCATTTCCCAACACTAGAGAAATACCAAAAAACTCACCACACTCTGTTTTGTGAGTTCTACAAATCCACGGGGCACGATGTGAACAATTTTTGGTCACTTCATTTGATACAGGACCACACCCATGATGCTTTTCGACTTCAGGAAGAGCAGAAAGGTGTTGACCGCGGGGGAAAAAAAAGGGGTGAGTACCAAGGAAGTCCCATAGGTGGATATGGATGCGACTGAGGATGAGGATGTGGAGGTGGTGGAGGAATACCACCCACTTTCTATGATTGTGGATAGATAAGTCATGTGCCAATATTTTGTACCAAACTACATGCTCTCTATGAATATTTCTATAGTACTAAACATGCCACGAAGGATTGTCTTGACTTGTTGAAAAAATGGGAAGAGAAGAAGGCACACTACAACATGGTAACTACAGAACTGCACAAGAAACAAAAGAAGCTGATGTGAAGGTGATAACCTAAGGTGGAGCCAAGATGAAAATGGGCTTGTAGCAAGGAGAAAGCTCGAGCTAGAGAATGGAGGGAAATATTAGAAAGGTGACACAAGCTCCTCCCAAGTTTGATGATGCACAAAAGAAGAAGTTTTTGTGCGATGCACAAAGGGATCTAGAAGAAGAGAGAGGACATGAAGAGTTGCAGTGTGTAATGAAAAGGTCACTAGAAGAATCATGAGTATGCAAGGAAGTACAACACTCCACATAGAGATCACTGGAAGAATCTTGAGCAGGTGAAGAAATACAACGTACCACATAAATGTATTTGGAGGAAGATTGAGTGTGTGAGGAGATATAATGCACAACATAGAGGTTACTGGAATAATCCAGCAAGAAGGAAGAAGTGTGACGGGTCGAACAAAAGGAAATAGAAGAGCAAATGTGCGAAAAACTAAAGTGCAAGACACAAGAGGAAGCATTATGTGACATTGGTAGTGAAGAGAAATCCAAAGATCAAGTAACTTATTTTGTTGTTGTTTGAAGTTATTAAGTGATCATGATGCTATGAGAAAGTTGATGCACATGTTAACAAACTGTATGAGGGAAGAAGGAACAACTGTAGATATATCTTCCCCTCTACTAGAAAGGGAGTTGTGCTAGGTAAATAAGCATAAGCACATAGGAAGAGAGTTCAAGGTGAAAGTTGAACTCGGAAGCTATGAGCTGGATTGAATCATGTTGGATCTGGGATCTAATCTTAACATCTTGACAAGGAAATCTTGGGAATTGATGGGTAGAATGGACTTGGTATGGTCCCCCATTCATCTCAAGCTGGTTAATCAGTATAGAATCTATCCTATAGGTCAGCTAGAATAGGTTGAAGTGAACATTGAAGGGGTGAAGACTAAGGTATATTTTGATTTGATTGAGATCATGGATTACTCAGATCCCTACCCTACACTACTTGGTATTGATTAGGAATTTGAAAATATTTCCGTGTTGAATTTGAAGAAGATGCATATGTCATTTGAGATGAAAACCTTGCATGTGATCACACCGTTAGATCTAAATGAAGGTGACATATATAACAAGCCTATGAATTAGGATATGTATAGCTCTATTATTGAAAATATATATCAAATCACAGGGTGTAGAGATTAGGATTACATCAATCCCATGACAGATGGGGAACTAAGCCGGAGAAGTGTGAATTCCTATTATAATAATTCAAAAGATGATATTGAGAGGTGGAAGCACAACTTATATGAAGTCTCTACTAGGATATGTGAACATATTACGAAAGAATTCAACTGGATTGGCCCCAAATTATGTGATGCACCAAGATTTGATGGAATTGGCCTAGTGGATACCTTATTATCACAAATGGAGAAAGTGGTCTCAAATGATCAAAGGGTACATGCCGTGGATGTAATAGTACAAGGGATACCTACGCGCTAGTGGGATACACACTACGTTTTTTTATGTTAGTGGTAGCATCGGATAGGTATTTTCACACAGGTCTATGTGTCTAAACATGTGGAAATCGTCCAAATCCTTCCACTCTTGAATTTACTTTAGTTAAAGGAATTAGTAAAGTAAATTTCTTTTATTAATTAATTATGTAATTAGTTAATTGTGTTATTTAAGTAACATGCTAAAAGTACTTAACATGCAGTAAGTAATCTAAATCTCAAGTGAATGTGAGAAGTAATCTCAACCGTAGATCACTTTTGAGACTAGAAATAGATTGTAACTCATGATTATAAAAGCAAGACTAGGGTGAAGGAGAAAGACACTTGACAAGAGTTGTGTTGAGAGAGTCGACACATAAAGTATTGGATCATGAAGGGCTATGGTTCATGATATTGGATAGGTGAAGAAGGAATTTCATCTAGAGATCATACATGTCAAGGAGAAGAGAGAACAAAGGCGAACGTAGGTGGGTTTCAGTAGAAGGAAGCCATAGGAAAGAGTCGATCGTATGGAGCTTGTCGTAGGGACTTCCCGTACATATCCATGATTCACAGTTTAGATAGTCGTAGATATCCGTGGGTCACAGAAGGGAAATTCACAAATGTCTACATGTCACAGAAGGGAAAGTCATGGATTTCTTGAAAAGCATGCAAAACTGGTCTTACAACAGGTCAAACATTTTCAAGTTAGTCCGCAATTCTATTTCTCTTAGTGGGACATTATCCCTATTACAAGAGCCCTGATTTTAGCATAATAAAATCATTCTCAGCACTGGTTTTCCCTCTGGGGTTTTTCTAGGGGTATTTACCCAAAAATTTAGGTGATCATGTGTGCTTGATTTGGTTTCCTAGTTTATGCTTCTATTGCATGATATCGAGTTGAAAATTTCAATGGTGTATTATTGTTTTGTGAGATGATAATCTGATTGTAGTAAGGAAATCACTAGATAACAAAGTACCTAGGTGTTGGAGTAAGAATTTCAACATGGTATTATAGCTCATGCTCTGAAGGGAAGTCAGA
Source organism: Picea engelmannii (assembly GCA_009831015.1). NCBI lineage: Eukaryota > Viridiplantae > Streptophyta > Pinopsida > Pinales > Pinaceae > Picea > Picea engelmannii. Next base: position 192,723 of record ML811408.1, on the reverse strand, counting down.
TCAGTACAAGGGAAATTTTCCAGCAACATGTTATTTCCAGGGAAGTTTATCAGATCTTAGGGATGAAAACAACAACGTTGAGAGTTGAATACAGATTGGATGGAGCATCCAACTTCCTATCTTGGAGAAAAAGAGTTAGTTTGGCATTGAAGGAGTGTGATATTTGGGAGTTAGTGGATAAAGAATTTAATCCACTGATAGATCCGACATCTTTAGATGCTCACAAAAAGAAGGAGATCAAAATAGAAAGAGTCCTTCTAGATTCTGTGAATGGTCATCTAATCCCTCACCTAAAAAAAAAAAAGATGGCTAAATAGATGGTTGATGCCTTGGTAAGTTTATTCTAGAGCAAGAACATGAATAGGAAGATGGTATTAAGGAATAAACTCAGGTTCATATGTCTAGATCAAATAATTTTACCAACTATCTCATGAGTATCACATAGGTACGTGATAAACTTGTAGCCACAGGGGAGAAAAAAGAGGATGCAGAGCTTGTGAACATGGCATTGAATGGTCTTCCCAAGTCATGGGAACCATTTTTCAAAGAAGTTTATGCTAGAAAGAATATCCCAGATTGGAAGAGATATTGGGATGATTGCATCCATGAGGAGACTTGGGAAGAGTCTAAAGGAAACAAGAAGGGAGGTAGTGAATAGAACTTGTACCTTACCAGTAAGACAAGGAAGGGAAAAGGAAAGATCTCTAGTAAGGGTAACAGTGATGAAGGATCATCACATCCAAGGAAGAAGAAGGACTTGAGTAAAATCGAGTGCTTCTCATGTCATAAGAATGGGTATTATGTAGCTCAATGTCCGAAGAAGAAGAAGAAGGGTAATGAAAAGACATAGGCAACAACATCAGTAGAGATGCATCTTGATGAGTTTGCAACAAAGTTTGAGAAATATTACTCAATGATCTCTTGCCTTTATACTAGAAAAACAATGAGGAGTGCTTGGTTCTTGGATAATGGTGCATCTCGTCATATGACATAGGCATGATAGATATTTAACAGTCTGACAGAGAAGGACTCAAAGGTTCATGTGGAGCTTGGTGATGATGCCAGGTATGTAGTGAAGGAAGAGGGAATAGTTACATTCCATATTGAGTCAAGAGGTTCATTAGATTCCCATGATCTTCTTTATGTAATAGGTTTGAAGAAAAAATTTCTTTCAGTACCAGTTATGGAGGACAAGGGTTTTGTAATGTCCCCATTTTGGGAAATTATAATTTTACAGAGTGCTATGCCTACCAGAGTAGCCAAATAGGGGTGACAGGGAGTTCGGGAGATATTGAGGGGTTTTATTGGGTATGACTTGCATCGTTCATCATCAGGATCCATTCCACATAGCTTGGCTTTGGTTCCGTTGCATTCCGACGATTTCCATAATTTTGAGTTATTATGGGTCATATCTTAATTAAATTCACTAAGAAGGTCATAATGGGCATATTACTTGGATAAACCTCTTAGTGTAATAGCTCATCGGAATCAGGAAGAAGATCACTACAGGATAAGATGATGAGAAGTGACTTTCAGTGGCTAGAGAAGCCATAAGGATGGATAGATCACTTTTTAGAGGTAAAATGGTTAGTTGATTAATTAATTAAGTGATTTAATCAAGGAATAATAAAATAAAGTAAAAGTCGATTGGAGGGAAAAAGTTCAACAATGAATTAGGGTTTCAACAGTGAATTAGGGTTTAGAAAAGCTATAAGAGAAGGGTCAGCGACCTAATTCATCATTATGCAGATTATGACTTGTCATTGAGGAGAATAGGCACATCTCAGGAGAGATAGTTCAGTGGATTCCAGGAGGAAGACACCAGTGGTTGATTTCGGTGTTGAGAGACACACCCTAGTCATCAAGAAGATCATTCAGGTCTTCCATCATTCTTCAACAACAGTTACACAATTTTCAATAGCAAGGGCACATTCATCCAGAGTGAGGGCACAACTTCTGAGAGGTTTTTTAGTCGACTTATCCCATCCAGGGAGAGTTCTAAGATTTCCCTCCGACCCATTTGAGAGGAGGGAAAGGCGCATATTTTTCTTGGTTCCTCATCAGATTTCGACGGAGGAATCAACTGGGACGCATTTTCTATACTTGGACGTGTGACACTTTTGGCGGGCACATTTGGGGTTCTAGAGCGAGCATCAGACCAGATTCAGGGAAACCCTTCCGACCCATTTCCCAGTAGACCAAGCCAGTCATTTTGAGACATATCTCATCCAATTTTGACGGTGGAATCACTAGGACGCATTTTGCGAGAAGAAGAGGGGCACATTCCCCCATGGGTATCCATCTGGGGGCTAGATTCATCAGCAAAGGGGTCCGAAAGATACCAATACCGAGGAATAGAGCAGGGCGCATCATTTGGGACTGTTTCTAGGCCATTCCGATAAGTATATATCCCAGGGAAAACTTTCCAGACTTCCAGCAGTTATCGTCAGAGTTTCCATAGTCCCAATGCATTCATTGATTCCGTAGTGCTCCCATATTCCGGGTATTATCTTTTAGTTTCTTATTTGTATTCCAGCTAAGATCCTTTGTCTGTTGATCTAGTCGAGTATTGTTAGTTTATTTAGCCCCATTCAGCCATTTTGTAATCCATAGAGATATCATAATACAAACTTTGCAGTCCTTTGTCGCATTTATTAATTGTATGATCATTTATATGTTGTAAACCATTAATCCTACACACACATTAGTAGTGTTTCCTAGATTAGCCAAGTCAGGAACATTACAGTGGTATCAGAGCTAGTTTTCCTACTAGCCTAAGGGGAAAATCATATAAGGATCTAGATACATCATTACCAATGAGTGGATTGACAGGAGCACAGATGGAGCCTACACCCATTAGATGCAGGGAGCATTGCTACAGTTGCAAAGTGCCTTGGAAGCCAAATCACAGATGTAGGGGTAAAGGGAAGGTGCACATTGTTGAGGTGCACTATAATAGCAAGGATGAGGAGATGCATGTGAATGCAACCATAGATGCCTTTTTGGAGCAGTCCGATAAGGCTAGTGACTCTTGCGCATCTGAGGGACAATTGTATGGATAGGATGATAGTGCATATCCTTCATCTTCCCCATCAGTTAATGTTGAAGATTCAAAACTTAAACACAGTGGTGACACTTGTGAGGATTCATATGTGTTGGCACTTAGACAAGATGAGATTAGGAGGTTGGATGACCTACTGGTGGGTGTAGACATGGATTCTAGGAAGACATGTATGGAGAATGATGAGCTTCCTATGATGACTAAGTCACATTTTTCATCTTCTTAGTCACCTATGCTAGACATGACACATGAGGATATCAGTGGCATTCTTGGTATGGTAGAGGAGCCTTGTGTGGGGATTGTACACAAGGAACATGTTGTTCCTGAGTTTATACTTTAAGGCTCTAAAGTATACTATCAAGGCATCTGAAAAGATAGAGGAAGTTGAGGATAGAAAAATCAATGATTAAAAGGCGAGGGCTATAATTGGTTTCTCAATTGTCTCTGTCGAAATTTCCAGTTTTCCTGAATGCTGATATCTCTCTTGATTGCTGCCCATGAACGTTCTAATTCAACCTGGTTATTTGTTGTTTGTAAGATAGTGTTAAATAAATTTAGAGCGATGCTGGTTTGATCCGAAATACCGGGTTCGATGTTAGGCTGCCTTGAAACTGGTACTATCATGAAGGATAGAGGTAAAGAAGATACAATTCCATGTTTTCTTTTTTAGGCTTTGTTATCTCTATTTCACAATCTAAAGAGAATGATTTTAAAACATGAATTAATAGGATGACTAAATTTTAGGCCATTTCTTGTATCTGAGTTAAATTTAAAGGAAAGGAAACATGCATGATATGAGGAAAAACATAAAGCTATTAACAAGGTGAGGCATCAATTTAAGAGGAATCTCACATTGTAACAGAAGACTATGAAACAAGAAAAATATTAATGAAGCATACGATATTGAAATCTAAACATTTACAGGTCTTGTATCTGCTGATAACCGATACAGAGGAAAAACTGTAAATGATTTAAATAACAAGAATAATAATTTCCACAGTAGAGGTTGTACTAAATTGTAGCTAAGCATTTATCAATTAGATATATGAAAGAAAGATGAAAAGACAGGGGAACACATAACTCAGACGTGACAAAATTTGGAATCTTCAATTTGCATTTCTATTAATTCAGAGTCTCTTGAAAATTACTTTGTCAAAATCCCTTTTTAGAGAAAGAAAAAAGCCCTCTTTCAGTCTTCGCTCTTTGTATTTATACAAGGTCATCAATACTTGATGGTTAGCAATCTCCTACTTTTTAGGAGAAAAATAGTTACAAAACTGCAACCTTAATCGTTCCATGCTTAACTTTTGTTTGTCTATCATTTCAATAGTATAATATTTCAAACGATACTTCATTGTTTAGTTTAAGTCTCTCCCTCCTTTGATGCTATACATTCAATACATTTCTCCAGAAAATGAACAAAATTTCTAGGAGGTGTCGGAAGATCCTTAGTCTCAAATAGATAAAACTTTCTTTGTAACTTTGGAAACTAGTCTTCAAAACCTTTATCGGTAAACCTGATCACTTGCAACTTTAAGTTTGGCTATACCAACCATCTGTCTATTAGGTTGGCATCTATTTTCTTCAACTGTGAAATTTCCGCCTGAATCTCCTTCAAGCCCTCTTTGCAGTTCAATTGTTGTTTCACAATGTTTATCTGCCCCAGTGGCTCAGAGAAATCATTTCTTTCAATACCTAACGCTTGCTTATCCAAAGAATCAAATATTCCCTTACATTCGTCTTTGGTTTCTTTGACTATATTCTTTTTTTCGGATATGTTTGTTTCCCATACCTTGAGCATGATGTCTCCTCTTATCTGTTCTGTGACAGAAAGCTTTAGATTTTTCGACATCTCTCTATTTCCTAAACATGCAACTACTTTCTGGAAGGTATTGCTTGCTGCTTTAGCCTCCTTTTCCAGTAAAATAATATTATCAAGGGATTTTCTTACCTCTTGAAAGTAATTCTAGATGATCTCTATTTTGGTGATCCATTTCTGCTGCTTGGCTTCTATCTTTGTATGTGCTTCCAACGAGAGGGTCTGGAAAGCCTTTAAGTCTACAACCTAGCCTTCTGTCAAATTTCACTTAGCATGTAGATGTTTTATGAGTTCCTTTTGCTGAGTAACCTGCACCTGACTTGCTTGTATCCTCTGGTTCATTTCATCCAGGCTTGATTTGAGTGATTGAATTTCTTGCCTTTCAACATCTCTGGCCTGCTCCAAGCTTTTATTCACCTCTTCTCTATTTTTTTTCTCGACATTCTTTAACTGGTCTTGCAATTGAGCTATTGTGTGGTTACTCTTCTTTATCCTTGATCTCATGCTCTCCACAATAAAAGGGTTTGTTGTTGCCATGGCTCCCATGGAGCCTGCTACCTCTGTAGAAAAATTCTCCTCTTCCAAATTCTGGCCATCTACCAAGGCCCTATGCTTCTTCACCATACCTGCCTCTCTCATATACATCTCTTGTTTTAGGACGACCTTCCTCTTTTTTCTAAAAAAATAATCAGAAGGAGAGATCTCATCTTTGGAGATAGGGGTGAGATCACTAACATATATGGCTCCCATCTGTGGGAGTTCAAAGGCAGACTGTAAAGGGGTTAAGGAAGCTATGGGACTTCCTATCTCTGTAGATCTTATTTCTCCTATGGCCTTAGGTATATTGACATCAACAATAGGTGATGAAAGGGGAGTGGAATTACTAGACTCGGGAGGTGTCCCATACCTCCTCTCTGCTTCCGTCTCTGGATTTCCTGTCTGTAAGGCCTATTCATTTTGTGAATACCCTTCAGTCTCCTTTGGAATTTCTTCAGGATTGACTTTATCCTGTGCTTATTGTTCGAATCCTGGAGGAGTATCTACTTGTTCCTGAGGAAGGGTGATTGCTTCTCCTTATAGTACTTTGGGAAGACCACTCCATCTATGCTTATAGAAGGTCTGAAAACTAGCTTGCAAGTTGGACGATAGTGTCTGTACCCTCTCTAACACCTCCTCATAGTTCATAGTCCCTTTGAACATGTCATCACAAGGGGACTTCTCATGTTCATAAGCATTCATATTATAGTGGGCCATGTGTTTTCCCACTAACTGGTAAGGGTCGTGCTTCCTATGTTTGAGGTCTACCAACTTGACCTCCTCCAGCGCTGGTGCTTCAACTTTGGAATGACCCAAGTTGAGAAGTGAAAATTTCCCAATATGAACGGGAAAAACTGGTCAAGACTTCTTTTGAGCCGCCGTTAGTTCTATCCCAATTCCACCTGTTACTATTTGATGAGCTACCTCCCTACACACCAGTATGTCAGGGAGGAATTTAGAGAGTGCATGTGGAGGGATTGAACATCTGAAAACTCTGATGTAGGAGAAATTCTCCTCTATAAACCAGTCAACAACTGCCCTGAGGCTTCCTATGACCAACTCTGAAATGCGGGGAGGTGCACAGTCGTACATCATATGATGTAGTGGTATCACCATGAAATGACAGATTTCATAGAATGAGTGCTTGGCGTTTTCTTCCCAAAGTTTAGAATGATATTCATGAATAGGTTCCGGGTAAGTCGGATTCAAACACCAATTCATCAAAGGGAAAGGGGTTGTGAAGAATATAGCATCCATGATGTATGGAGACATATAAAAGGCTACTCATCGGCCTTTGGATCTTGCAGTTTGATATTCCGTGACCTCCTTCACTATGTTATCGGATAAAATATTATCCCAAGTGAAGTTGTAACCTTCTGCTGCTTCGTGCAAAAGAGGTACCCATTCTGCATGGAAATGGGTAGGAATTTTCTTCCCAAAAATTCTACATAACATCATCACCACATAGACCATATACTCATTTAAAGAGGCTGTGGTGTAAACACCATGGGTGTCGGCCCTGAATTTTGCTTCGTGTCTCCACCGGTCTTTGATTATGCCAGGATACATTTGGTCTGACTCAAAACATTCTTTCCTTTGAAACTCACTCACGAAATCTTTATTATAAATATACTTGGGACTGGGAGATAGTTTATACATTACTTGTATATGCTCCGGTCTGAAAGAGCCAATGACGACCCCTTGGCTGTCCATAATGCTTCTCGTCTGCATGTCTGTTCGCTCTAAGGCCCAACTAATAATGTCGTTAAATTCATGAGTCGCGACTACGTAGCTACTTTGTGAAGCTCAGACTCCGCTATGTCTCAGAGTTTGTTGTCGACATCATGATGGACATTATTAATTTCATAATCCAGAGTTTTGAAAATTTGCCTCCAGGATTTTATGGAATCAATGGCATGTGGTATTATATCAGATACAATGTCTCCATCTGGACTCAATCTTTCTGCAACTTCCTCACTTTTCTTGGGTTCTTTCTTAGGAGCCATGATATCTACACTGGACCAGAAACCTGTTTACAGAGAAAATGTGTATAAAACTGGATAAATGCGAATTTCTACAGATGTAAAGGATAAGAATGAAGTTCGAAACATAGGACTTTTATTAACCCTTAATTTGTGTTGTAACGAGTGTATAGACACAGGTGATGAAAAATTAATGCTTTAATGGAAAAATATGCTCGGAGTTACGCTTTCGCGTCAAAAAATATCTCCATTTATCCGTTAGTAATACTATCGTATATCGACGATTTCAAAACTGGAATTTCAAAAATCGCTACCTTCCTCAATTCTCAAAATGTGAAAAGCATCTTAGTTATCACTAATCATGTTTTGAAAACAACTTAACCTTAATCTTAGACTTTGTTTAAAGAAAACACGATTTCACATTTCGGGACTTCGGGGATCCTGTTGTTAGGAGATATGTCATAAGAAAACCCCGGATCACGAAATTGAGATGGGATTAGTGAGGCGCTAATCATTCATATTAAAGATTTAATTAATCAAGATTAGTGAATAATTATTTTTTACTTTTACTTTTCGAAAAATTGAGGATCGAAAGTTCGAAGGATGAGAGTTAAAAAACGCTTTAGTAGAAAGAAACCCGAATCGTGAAATATTAAGGGAAAGATGATGCGTTTAGGAGTTTAATTAATTATGGATAAAATAGTGCTTTGTGGAAAGCGACGAAAAATGTAACATTTATTTCTTCCCCCCTTTTTATATTTTTTTATTTTTTTAATATGTTAAACGGTTTAGAGATTTCGGCACCGGGAAATTGGGATGGTTGAAGATCATACCTCGAGAAAAATAGAATCTCGAAACCCGAAAAGGAATGGAAGACTCTGACTCCCTTTTTTGGACTAAGGGCGGCTCCATGACTTAGGAAAATATGAAGCTTCAATTTTAAAGGGTAGAAAAATTTAAACTCCGTGTCAACATTAGGCTCCATCTAGGGATCTCGTCTCCTTGTGGGACAAGAAGAACATGTAGACCAAGTGCATTCATTGGGTAATGGAGTCAATGATTCGGCTTTGTGAAACAGATTAGGAGAAAAACTGAATAATATTAGGGTCTCAACGTCAATCTTGAAAAACTCTTCAAAAACAAAATTTTTGACTATCTCGAGCTGGGTTTTTAATAGATTTCTTCTCCTGAAACTAACCTCAAATCTGTGTAAGCTAATCAGAACCAAATTAACCATCCTATTAGGTTTCACGTGATTTTGTTTGCATCAAGGTAAGTATTTGCGCTGTGTTCGGTAAGGAGATCCTAGAAACCTATGATGAAAATACAGTCGAAAAGAAGAGAAATTACCAGAGCATCTTGTAACTCATGTATAACAACTTTTATCAGATATGAGGATATTGTTTCATTGCCAGCGAGCCTGTTCAGTACCCCGGTGAAGTTATCTGACTTCCCACATTGAATTTCCTTTCACCACTTCATTGTTTCCAAGCATTTAAATGCTGATATGAGGGAAATCAATATAATGAATTTCCTTTCTTCATCTCTTTGAACTAGATGGGGGCAATCAATATAATGAATTTCCTTTCACCATCTGTCTGTATTAATTTTTTTTTTTTTAGAAGTGGGGGCAATCAATGAGTATGCAACACACTCGGGAAGATATTTGTTTGAAAAAGAGCCAAAGTTTGTCAACTCATTTAAATATCTCTGAGTCAATCTTCTCACCTGCCTTAAAATCACGGGCTTCAGGGTACTTATTAAGGGAAACCTTTTGACATCTAGTCTAGGGAAATTCCTTGAGAAAAACCGATCAGTTATTCTTGTTAGGATAACTAATAAGGTTAGGATTAACCTAGACATGTTTCTGATCCAGCTAAATTCAAAGAACTAAAAACAAAACCTACTCTCTTTTCTTGAAAGTTTGTTTAAGAGTTTTCATGAACAAAGCGAGACCCCTCTGTTCTTAGGAAAATTTATGATTAGACATCCTTAGTTAGGCGGGAAAAGGCTTTACTGTGGTCAAGGGGAGAGTAAAGGGGGTTTTAGAAAGACTGATGTACATATGATTGTTCTTAGAGATTTTCTTAATTAACTTTTATAACCTTTTCTTGAGTCCCTTGTTTATTACTTCAAGAACTTCTTTGATTGAGTTTTTTTTTTTATTATTTCGACAAAAATGAATCGATGATTTGTTCATTCGTACTTCTTAGGACTTTTGTCCCGAATTTTAAAATGGGATTTCATACCTTTATTAGCTCTTATATTTCCAGCCCAAGAATTACTCATTCATTACCTTTTTCATTGTGAGATACTTCATACGAATACCTGCGCATGTCACCTTTCAGTACCTCAAGTCCACTGTCTCATGAGAAATTTTCCCTGTGAATAATATAAAATTATAATCATTAGGA
>ML811408.1:160459-182690 GCA_009831015.1 Picea engelmannii | reverse complement strand
TGAGGATTTAGAAACACATTATTGCATGAAGTCGCGAGGGAGGAATTCTCTATCTTTAGCTTTCTGATGGAATAAGGCCTTCATTTTATCCTGATATATTTGCAAGTTTTCATTTACTTCAGCCTTATTTTGCTGAACTTCGACCAACTGGTTTATCCTTCTGGTAACGTCATTGGGTTCTTCATTTGAATCCTGCCAGATTTTCATTACTGGTAGGGAAAGGTTTATTGGTAAAATGACATCAGTTCCATATACCATCTGGAAAGGGGAAATCCCAATTTATCTTTTAGTACTTATTCTCTTGGCCCATAAAGCATATTTTAAATGGATATGCCACGCTTTCTTGTTTTCAGTCAAAACCTTTTTTATCACGGTAATCAGGATTTTGTTGGATGATTCAACCAGACCATTACCTTGTGGATAGTAAGCTGTGGAGTGTCCTAGTAGGATGTTATATTTTTGGCAAAAATTTATCATTCCCATTGACTTAAATACTTGCACGTTATTAGTGACTATTTTTCAAGGACAACCAAACCTGGATACAATATTATCTTCCAAAAAACTGATTACTACCGAATCGGTTGCATTTCTTGTGAGGATAGCTTCCAAACATTTAGTGAAATAATCAGTAGCAGTTAGGATCCATTTGTGTTGCAATGGAGTGTGGATGGATTTCTCCAATGAAATCAAGTCCCCATTACTGAAACGGGGCTTCGGTTTTAACTGGAATTAGGGGAAATGATGGGATCTTCTGTTTTCCTGTGAACCACTGACAAGGGACACAATTTTGAACTTTAGCGTTCACTTCTGTGAACAATTTGGGCCAGTAGTATTCATCTCTTAAGATTTTATAAGTTGTTTCTCACCACACATGATGTCCTCCACACACTCCAACATGGAATTCCTCCATAACCCCTTCTGTTTCGGTTTCGACTAAACACCTCAGTAGGAAACCCAAGGGGTCTTTCCAATACAATTTAGCATCTATGATATAGTATTTTACAGCATGTAGCTTTAGTGTCCTATCTTTAGACGAGGTTAAATCACTAGGACATTGAAGCGTAAGTAGGTAATGGACGATGTCACGATACCAGGCCGAATTAGAAAACTTGTCTTGAATTTTGGTTGTAGGTGCAGTGACATCAAGCTCGTCTATTTCCAGAAATATCTCGTTCTCTTGTAGCTGATTTATCCCAAGTGATTTTAAATTTAATTCGGCAAGCAATTTGGCCAAATCCCAACCTTTTATAATTTTAGTTGGTTTGACTAATAGGTCAAACTCCTGGATCTTAGCTAACCACCTGCCTCTTCTTCCGTCGCTGTCTGGTTGCACCAGGATATCTTTAACAGAGCTAGAGGGTACATAAGCAATGATCTTTGAGTGCAACACGTAAGTTCTAAAATCCTTGAGAGCTTTCACCATTGCATAGGTGTGTTTCTCCAATATATCATATTTCAACTCAACATCTCTGAGACTTTTGCTAAAAAACGCAATAGGCTGCTCAAAACTTTCCTAGTTTTTCTATAACAATACAACTGGGATAATATGTTCTAAGGCAAAAGAAAAAATAAAAAACGCTTTTGTGTAATATGGGCTTGCCAAGAATGGTGCTTCGCTTATTTCTTTCTTGATGCATTGAAATGATGCTTTGGCTTTGCTGGTCCATATCACCTCACTATCCTTTTTGAGCATATATGTTATCAATTTTACAATTTCAACAAAGATAGGGATGAATCTCCTCAAGAAATTTATTTTTCCTAAAAAAGATTGAATTTCTTTTACATTTCTAAGAAAATTTATAGTATCTATTGCATCAACCCTTTTTGGATCGATTTTGATTCCATCTTTAGACACAATATGGCCCAAGAATTTACCTTCTTGCATTGCAAAATGAGATTTCTTGGGATTGAGTGACAAACCAAATTTTCGACATTTCTCAAAGGTTTGTTTAAGGTGCATTAGATGTTCTTCATCAGATTTGGAGAACACAGTCAGGTCATCAAGATAGATAACAACGAACTTATCTTTTTCACCCATGAAAGCGTTATCCATGGCTCGTTGAAGAGTTGCCCCTGCATTCATTAAACCAAAAGGAATTTTATCATACATAAAAGTACCCCAAGGGGTAGTGAAAGCAGTTTTTTATTTATCCTCCTGATGCACTGCGATCTGATTGTAACCTGAAAATCCATCAATCATAGACATTCTATTAGCTCCAAATACTTTTTCTAAAACGTGATCCGTCTTAGGTAATGGGTAATTGTCTTTGAGTGATGATCGATTCAGGTTTCTGAAATCGACACACAGTCTGATCTCGCTGTTTTTCTTTCTCACTGGGACTAAATTAGCTACCCACTCAAAATATCTCAGTGGAACTATGATTTTAGCATCCAGGAGTTTTTTGACTTCTTTTATATCACCGATAATAGGATAGGGTTAATCTACCTAAGTTTCTTCCTAAAAGGTTTGATGCCTAGTTTTAATGGAATTTTATGTTCCATGATAGTCGTATCATAAGTTCTCAACTCGTCATAAGACTAGGCAAAAACATCTTTGTATTTTTTAAGCAACTCAACATATTTACTCTTGATTTCGGGGACAGGTACCTGGATACTTTAACTAATCTAGGACTCTCTTTGATACCTATATTGCAATCTTCGACTTCTTCTGGCTGAGGTTGTAAGGTAGTCTTCAAAGGGATGCCATCATGATTAAAGAGCCTTTCTAAGGGAATTAGGCCCTTGGGTATCTAATTATTTTTTAAAACAAGCATACGGTGACTAGCGATTTTATCCTGGAACTCTTGGGGGTCTTCCCCTTCCTGCATGATCCAAATAGGATCATTCTGGTTCTCTTGGTCAACATGCGTTTCAGCGAACTCATCTACTGTTTCTAAAAACTTTTGGAGTTGTTCATCATCCTCAAAGACTTTCCAATGTTGTATGTTATTGGGTATGGAAGGCCTATGTCTCATTTGTATATGATATTTTAGTTTGAAAGAATTGGGAGGTGTGAAAGTCGAAGCAGCTTTGGCTAAAGCATCTGCCTGTTGATTTTTTGCTCTCAGAATGAAGTGAATATTAACAGAGGAGAATTTTTTTTCGATTAGGTCCCAAACAAAATTTCAATATGAATTTATCCTAGGATGTTTGGCCTGGTACTGGCGATTAACCTGTTTCACAATCAACTCTGCATCACCAAAAAATTCCAAGTTTTTAATTTTCATTCTCCTAGCGGCCTCTAACCCTAACACTAGAGATTCATACTCACATACGTTATTAGTGTGTTGAATGTTCCATTGTAGCCTATAAGAGAAAGGGATAACGAATTGGTTATCAGGTGCCACAAACATTACTCCAGCCCCAGCTCCAATATAAGATGAGGCACTGTAAAAAAGCATTTTCCAAACACCAGTGCTATATACATCCTGTTCTATTTGTTCTTCTTCTTTTTTATTTCCTGTACAACTTTCTTCTATACATGCATCAACATCATCATCTACAGATAATATACAATTACCTAAATCATGATCAACAATATATACAGGATAATTATTTGGGCTAAGAGGGTCACTAACCGTAAATGATAACCTGGTTTCTCTGCACAATCACGTGAACTGTCCTCCAAAAATGAGAATTGTTGTGTACGTCATATCAAGTTGGAGGGAACCTCCAAGTTTAGCACCCCAGGATCGAGACAAGAGCATGCCATATTTTGGGGGTATATCTGCGACAACTACATCCATTAAAACGCTTTTTGCAGGTACCTGTGCAAGGTTTACAACTAAGTCCTTTATCATGCCTATACACTTGACTTTCCTCGAATCAAATGAATATAAATCTCCATAAGGCATGGTGATTTCAAGGCCGAGTCTGTCCATGATTTATTTAGGCATCACATTGTGAGAGGCCCCAAAATCTAACATGCAGTTATGGAGCAGATGGTTGAAAACAATCAAAGTGATGTAGAAAGGGGAAACAATGTCTCTGGCACCTTCGAAGTGTGGGCCGAAAATTATGTTAGGCTTATCATCTTCTAAGTTTATAACATCGACCTGACTTTCATTTTTCGAAAAACTAATCATTTTAGCAATTTGTTTTCGGTATATCGAGTTTTTGGCCAGTTCGACAAGGGGAATAGGGATTTTGATCTTATTGATTTCATTCTCTAGATTAAAGCTTCCAATAGTTTTGTCGATTTTCATGGTTTGAGTCTCCAGCCCTTTCTTTTTAGCTTTCCTTGGTTGAGGGGCATTTGTTTTGGTAACAAGGGTGTCTATTTTCTATGTGCTTAAGGGTGGCGTTTCCACTGTCTTTATTTTAATAGACTATATGTTAGTAGTCTCAGTCCCTTTAGTCTATTTTTCAGTGATTTTTGAAACTGCTTCATCAGTTTCAACCCTTGACAGTATCTTTTTAACTAGAGTGGTTGTGGAAACCTTGTTTCTAGGTCTTAGGTTGTACTTCTGGTGAAGCTCGACCATTATACCATCCACTATTCCCTGATAGGTCGAATATTCTGAAACATTGCTATTCTTGTTACTCTCAGTCCTATACTCTGTAGTCAGAGACTTTTTGTAATCATGTCTTGTTATATAAGGTTGTAGGCAGTCATCGCAAAGATTGTTCATATTCTCTTCTAACTCCTCAAAATCCTCCAAGTCTTGTCCTCCTATAAAGTTTTTTCTTTTAAAAGGGGTTTGGATTTTTTGATCTTCATTCTTAACTCATTTTTGGTGGTTTTGACGATTAGGGTTCTTCCTGAACTCCTTTCTAGGGTAATGTTCATTCTTATCTTGATCTAGTTCCATTCTCGATATTTTATTTGACAGTTCTTTGATGATTCTAGCCATATCATCCATTTTGTCATCTGAAGATCTTTCTAACCTAGAGGGTCCTCCTTGCTCCCTGTATCTCCTAATTTCTTTGTTTCCAGTCTCAAATTTGGCTTTCAGCTTCCCTGATGCCATCATGTTAGATTCGATTTCCAAGGCATCATCTTGCATCATGGCGAGATCTACTGATCTTCTCTCCCTTAATAATAGGGTGAAGTCGGGATCAAAGGCTCCAACGAAAGCCACTTTCCCTACAGGTTGTGAGGGTTTGACCTTGGTTGGGATCTTATTGTACAATTTATTGAATCGTTTGGTAAACTCGAGAATTGATTCAAAGTTTTTCTTTCGAAGAGCCCCAAATTCGGTTAGATAATAAAGATGGTCTTTCCGCTCACCCCACTGTCTGATAAAAGCATTTTCAAGTTCATCGTATGACGATATAGATCCAGCTGCTACGCCTCAAAGCCAGGTTCTTACTTTCCCTTCAAAGGTTTGAACCAAGAGTTTGGAGTAAACATCTTCATGTTCCAATCCAAGAATGTCAGTGAATTGATCGAAAACAAATATGTGTTTAGCTGTCGTTAAATTGCCCTCTCCCGTGAACTTGGGAAGGTTTTTCATGTAATTTTTTGGTAAATCATGGAGAGGGATTGGTAGAACCAAAGGGGAATATCTTGCAGCAACCTTTGCAAATATCTGAAGAGGCAGTGCTTGGTCGCCTTCTCCTCCTCCTGGTCCACCTGCGGTAACACCTCCTGCCCCACCTCCTCCAGCTGCACCCATTGTGGATTTAGTGGTTAAAGTTTGGGGGTTATAAGGAAAGGTTTCAAGAAATCGATTATCGATGGGGAGGAAACTTGAGAAAGAGGAGCTTGGGGAATGTGGAATGGTTCCTTTAGAACCACAGGGTGAAAATATAGTAGAATCAACATAAGTTGAGTGGAGATATGTAGGATAATTGTTTGAATTTTGAGTGGTGGGGAATCAAACCTCGAGAAGTGAGGGAGAATTTGTCTCAATAGGAAGTGAGGCAGATCTTTGTTTTCTATTGGTGTGGGAAATGACTGAGAAATATTCGATCTTAAAAACAGGTAGAACCAAATCTGATTCAGGGGATGTAACTTTATCAGTGGAGTATTTCCCATAAGGGGGTGGAATAATTGATTCACCGTGTTGATCTTCAGAGTAAGACTGTGTAAATTTAGGTTGATAATTTTTATTTGTCGATGAGACAGTCTGTCGGAAGTATCTTCTTGATTTTAGAATTTTTTCTGGGTCGGAAAAAGGCGAATTCTACTTGTCGTATGGATTCTTCCTGGTCTTCTTCTGGTTAAGAGCAAGTTTAAACAATGTGGAGTTGCCAAGTGAAAGATAAAGGTATCCTTAGAAGGTTTTCAAACTTTGTTCACTTTCAAAGAAGGAAAGTGTCAATGTCGTTCTTCCCAGGGAAAAAGCTTCGTTTCTCCGTTCCCTGGCAACGACGCCAAAAAGATGTTGTTCTTGAGTTTATACTTTAAGGCTCTAAAGTATACTGTCAAGGCATCTGGAAAGATAAAGGAAGTTGAGGATAGAAAAATCAATGATTAAAAGGTGAGGGCTATAATTGGTTTCTCAAGTGTCTCTGTCGAAATTCCCAGTTTTCCTGAATGCTAATATCTCTCTTGATTGCTGCCCATGAATGTTCTAATTCAACTCGGTTATTTGTTGTTTGTAAGATAGTGTTAAATAAATTTAGAGCGATGCTGGTTTGATCTGAAAGACCGGGTTCGATGTTAGGCTGCCTTGAAACTGGTACTGTCATGAAGGATAAAGGTAAAGAAGATACAATTCTGTGTTTTCTTTTTTAGTCTTTGTTATCTTTATTTCACAATGTAAAGAGAATGATTTTAAAACACGAATTAATAGGATGACTGAATTTTAGGCCGTTTCTTGTATCTGAGTTAAATTTAGAGGAAAGAAAACATGGATGGTATGAGGAAAAACATAAGTCTATTAACAAGGTGAGGCATCAATTTAAGAGGAATCTCATGTTGTAACAAAAGACTATGAAACAAGAAAAATATTAATGAAGCATACGATATTGAAATCCAAACATTTATAGTTCTTGTATTTGCTGATAACCGATACAGAGGAAAAACTGTAAATGATTTAAATAAAAAGAATAGTAATTTCCACAGTAGAGGTTGTACTAAATTGTAGCTAAGCATTTATCAATTAGATATATGAAAAAAAGATGAAAAGACAGGGGAACACATAACTCAGACGTGACAAAATCTAGAATCTTCAATCTGCATTTCTATTAATTCAGAGTCTCTTGAAAATTACTTTGTCAAAATTCCTTTTTATAGAAAGAAAAAATCCCTCTTTCAGTCTTCACTCTTTGTATTTATACAAGGTCATCAATACTTGATGGTTAGCAATCTCCTACTTTTTAGGAGAAAAATAGTTACAAAACTGCAACCTTAACCGTTGCATGATTAACTTTTGTTTGTCTATCATTTCAATAGTATAATATTTCAAATGATACTTCATTGGTTATTTGAAGTCTCTCCCTCCTTTGATGCTATACATTCAATACATTACTCTAGAAAATGAACAAAATTTCTAGGAGGTGTCGAAAGATCCTTAGTCACAAACAGATACAACTTTCTTTGTACCTTTGGAAACTAGTCTTCAAAACCTTTATCGACAAAACTGATCACTTGCAAATTTAAATTGGGTTGTACCAACCATATATCTATTAGGTTGGCATCGATTTTATTCAACTGTGAAATTTCCCCCTGAATCTCCTTCAAGCCCTCTTTGCAGTTCAACTGTTGTTTCACAATGTTTGTCTGCCCCAGTGGCTCAGAGCCTTCATTTCTTTCAACACCTAACGCTTGCTTATCCAAAGAATCAAATATTCCCTCACAACCGTCTTTTATTTATTTGACTATCTTCTTTTTTTCATATATGTTTGTTTCCCATACCTTGAGCATGATGTCTCCTCTTATCTGTTCTATGACAAAAAGCTTTAGATTTTTCGACATCTCTCTGTTTCCTGAACATGCAACTGCTTTCTAGACGATATTCCTTGTTTCTTTAGTCTCCTTTTCCAGTAAAATAATATTATCAAGGGATTTTCTTACCTCTTGAAAGTAATTCTGGATGATCTCTATTTTGGAGATCCATTTCTGCTGCTCGGCTTCTATATTTGTATGTGCTTCCAGCGAGAGGGTCTGGAATGCCTTTAAGTCTACAACCTGGCCTTCTGTCAAATTTAATTTAGCTTGTAGCTATTTTACTAGTTCATTTTGCTGAGTAACCTGCACCAGACTTGCTTGTATCCTCTAGTTCATTTCATCCAGGATTGATTTGAGTGATTGAATTTCTTTCCTTTCAACAACTCTGGCCTGCTCCAAGATTTTATTCACCTCTTCTCTAATGTTTTTCTCAACATTCTTTAACTGGTCCTGCAATTGAGCTATTGTGTGGTTACTCTTCTTTATCCTTGATCTCATGTTCTCCACAGTAAAAAGGTTTGTTGTTGCCATGGCTCCCATGGATCCTGCTACCTCTATAGCGAAATCCTCCTCTTCCAAATTCTAGCCATCTACCAAGGCCCTATGATTATTCACCATACCCCCCTCTCTCATATACATCTCTTGTTTTAGGATGACCTTCCTATTTTTGCTGAAAAGGTAATCAGAAGGAGGGATCTCATCTTTGGAGATAGGGGTGAGATCACCAACATATATGGCTCCCATCTGTGGGAGTCAAAAGGCAGACTGTAAAGGGGTTAAGGAAGCTATGGGACTTCCTAGCTCTGTAGATCTTGTTTCTCCTATGGCCTTAGGTATATTGACATCAACAATAGGTGATGAAAGGGAAGTGGACTTACTAGACTTGGGAGGTGTCCCGAACCTCCTCTCTTCTTCTATCTCTGGATTTCCTGTCTGTAAGGCCTCTTCATTTTGTGAAGACCTTTCATTCTCCTGTGGAATTTCTTTGGGATTGACTTTATCCTGTGCTTCTTTTCCGAAGCCTGGAGGAGTATCTTCTTGTTCTTGAGGAAGTGTGATTGTTTCTCCTTGCAGTACTTTGGGAATACCACTCCGTCTATGCTTCTAGAAGGTTTGAAAACTAGCTTGCAAGTCAGACGACAGTGTCTGCACCCTCTCTAACACCTCCTCATAGATCTTAGTCCCTTTGAACATGTCATCACAAGGGGACTTCTCATGTTCATAAGCCTTCATATTACAGTGGGCCATGTGTTTTCCCATTAACTAGTAAGGGTCTTGCTTCTTGTGTTCGAGGTCTACCAACTTGACCTCCTCCAATGCTGCTGCTTCAACTTTGGAATGACCCAAGTTGAGAAGTGAAAATTTCCCAATCTGAACGGGAAAACCCGACCAAGAATTCTTTTGAGCCGTCTTTAAATCTATCCCAATTCCACTTGTTACTATTTGTTGAGCTACCTCCCTGCACACCAGTCTATCAGGGAGGAATTTTGGGAGCGCATGTGGAGGGATTGAACATCCAAAAACTCTGATGTAGGAGAAATTTTCCTCTATAAACCAGTCAGCAACTGCCCCGAGGCTTCCTATGAACAAATCTAAAATGAGGGGAGGTGCACAGTCATACAACATCTGATGTAGTGGTATCACCATGAAATGACATATTTCATAGAATGAGTGCTTGGAATTTTCTTCCCAAAGTTTAGAATGATATTCATGAATAGGTTCTGGGTAAGTCAGATTCCAACTCCAATTCATCAAAGGGAAAGGAGTTGTGAAGCATATAGAATCCATGATGTATGCAGACATATAAAAGGCTACTGGTTGTCCTTTGGATCTTGCAGTCTGATATTCCGTGACCTCCTTCGCTATGTTATCGGATAACATATTATCCCAATTGAAGTTGTAACCTTCTACTACTTCATTCAAAAGAGGTACCCATTCTTCAGGGAAATGGGTAGGACTTTTCTTCCCGAAAAGTCTACATAACATCATCGCCACATAGACCATATACTCATTTAAAGAGGTTGTGGCATTAACACCATGGGTGTCGGCCCTGAATTTTTCTTTGTGTCTCCACCAGTCTGAGATTATGCCAGGATACGTTTGGTTCGACTCAAAACATTCTTTCCTTTGAAACTCACTCACGAAATCTTTATTATAAATATACTTGAGACTGGGAGACAGTTTATACATTACTTGTATATGCTCTGGTCTGAAAGAGCCAATGATGACCCCTCGGCTGTCCATAATGCTTCTCGTCTGCACATTTGTTCACTCTAATGCCCAACTGATCATGTCATTATAAGTCATGAGTCGTGACCGTGTAACTACTTTGTGAAGCTCAGACTCCGCTATGTCTCAGAGTTTGTTGTCGAAATCATGAGGGAAATTCTTAATTTCATAATCCAGATTTTCAAAAATTTGCCTCCAGGAAGTTTGCATGCAGTATTGTATCAGATACAACGTCTCCATCTGGACTTGATCTTTCTGCAACTTCCTCGCTTTTCTTGGGTGCTTTCTTAGGTGCCATGATATCTGCACTAGACCGAAAACTTGTTTACAGAGAAAATGTGTACAAAACTGGATAAATGCGACTTTCTATAGATGTAAAGGACAAGAATGAAGTTTGAAACACATGACTTTTATTAAACCTTAATTTGTGTTATAATGAGCGTACAGACACAAGTGATGAAAAAATAATGCTTTAATGGAAAGATATGCCTGGAGATACGCTTTCGCGTAAAAAAATAGCTCCATTTATCCGTTATTAATACTGTCGTATATCGATGATTTCAAAACTGAAATTTCAAAAATCGCTGCCTTCCTCAATTCCCGAAATGCGAAAAGCAGCTTAATTATCACTAATCATGTTTTGAAAACAACTTAACCTTAATCTTAGACTTTGTTTAAAGAAAACACGATTTTGCATTTCGGGACTTCGGGGATCCTGTTGTTAGGAGATATGTCATAAGAAAACCCCAGATCGAGAAATTGCGATGGGATTAGTGAGGCACTAATAATTCATATTAAAGCTTTAATTAATCAAGATTAGTGAATAATTATTTTTTACTTTTACTTTTTAGAAAATCGAGGATCGGGAATTCGAAGGTTGAGTATTCGAAAATGGTTTAGTAGAAAGAAACATGAATCACGGAATATTAAGGGAAAGATGACGTGTCTAGGAGTTTAATTAATTACAGATTAAAGAGTGCTTTGTGGAAAGCGACGAAAAATGTAACATTTATTTCTTCCCCCCTTTTTATTTTTTTTATTTTTTTAATATGTTAAATGGTTTTGATATTTCAGTACCTCGAGAAAAACCGAATCTCGAAACCCGAAAAGGAATGGAAGAATCTGACTCCCTTTTTTGAACTAAGGGTGGCTCCATGACTTAGGAAAATATGAAGCTTCAGTTTTAAAGGGTAGAAAAATTTAAACTTCGTGTCAACAGAACATATGGATTTGCAGACCTAGGAGGAGAGGTATGGCTTGGAGATAGTTGACCTTACAC
The DNA here is from genome assembly GCA_009831015.1 of Picea engelmannii. NCBI lineage: Eukaryota > Viridiplantae > Streptophyta > Pinopsida > Pinales > Pinaceae > Picea > Picea engelmannii. Next base: position 171,345 of record ML811408.1, on the reverse strand, counting down.
ATACCTATCAGTATGAGGAGAGTGAATCACCACTCTTAGAGATTCCATTGATGGACCAGGTTGTGGAGACCGACAACTTGTTGGGACACTTACTCCCAGGATCGATCTACAGTGATGAGGATACACTCCTTATTGGTCGGAATGACCATAGCACGTGTTTGGACACATCTGTATGGGATCCAAGTGCAGATGATATTAGTAGGGTGAGTGCACAAGAGGATACAACTGCCCATATAGGATATGGTGCGATTCAGATAGGGGTCGCAGTTGGTGATGGCGTGCAATGGCATACAGGAGGACTTAGTAGCATAGGGTACAGTGGGCAGTTCAATGCCTTATATTTTTAGGAGTGTGTTGTTGGGGATTCCATTTTTGACACTACCGGTGAGAGGCATGAGGTAGCACCTCAACGGGATTGTGTCCAGGAGTCACGACACTTGGAAGGACAGTTGAGATTCAATGAGGACATGATCATGGAAACCACTAGATGCATTGATGATACACATGCATTGGTGGTAGGTTATTGTTGGAGGGCCTTGATGGCACACGATAGTTCAGATGGGGGACTTGTCATTGATGACTTCCATACACTCAGGGAGAAAGTGACTATGATGAGGGCCAACTACCAACAATTGTTGAGAGATAGGGATTACCTATTGGAGGTTGGAAATATGTATCACAGGGCATTGAGGGAGTAGGAGGTTGAGGTGGACCGACTCACTCATGAGTTGGTGAGCACACAGAGATTCTCGGAAGGCACACAGACAACCCTTCAAGAATCAAAGTCCAGATCAGAGGAACTCCTTGAGGAAATTAGACCGAGATCCACTACATCTATTTTAGCAGAGAGTCAAATATATCCCTCAACTGCATTGCGAGAGGATGTTGGTGGTTTAACAGTGGAGCACCAGTTGAGGGAGGAGCATGAGGAGTACCTAGTATCACTGATGAGTATGGAGAGATATGATCCAGAGATACATGAGGATGTACATAGGTCACAGGGACCACCCTTCACGAGGGGTGTTGAGACAATTGAGCACACACATACACATGGGGATTCCAAAGACAGGGGTAGTTATGAGGACACATCCATTTGTGTTCCAGGATTGGTTGACCTTCATGTAGAGGATGACCCCATAGTACACCCAGGGTCTAGGTTTTTGCAGGTGTATATAGGAGATCACATGAGTATGCAGGGGCAAACAATGATGAGTGGTAGTTCATAGAGACATACATAGTTGTACAGTGGGATTCAGGGGGACACACTGGATTGCAAGGAGGAGATGTACTTAGTAGAGCATGGAGATTCCTCTCCCTTGTAGTAGTATATAGATCTGGGAGATCACCTTCACCGTAGCAGAAGTTGTGTGAGTGATGATGGATGGAGAATGATTCACCCACAGTTGGTGGAGGTACCTACTGTTGTACTTGATGGTTGGTGTTCAGTGATGAGTATAGATGATTATTTACCATGGGTGCCGATGAAAGAGATTTTGGTTAAGTCCTTTGGATTGACCAAAGCATATGATACTTTCCAGTCCTACAGTTGGTTGCAGAAATTTATGATAGCATTTCCTGATACTTTCATCATTGAAAATAGCATAGGGGGAGCTAGATAGTGACAGGGGACATGGAGAGTTGGTAGGCCGAGACCACTTGACAAGAGTGTCTTGATTGCATTCATCAGGATAGGGGTGGATAATCAGGGGCAAACCGTTGATGCCATGGGCGTGATGGGGAGTATCCTAAGCCATGGGATAGAGGATATCTCAGAGGTTTCTACATATTCAGACTCTCATTGGGATGAGGGTGGAGTGCTTTTGAAAGTTACTAGTAGGGAACATCAACAGTTAGTGGGGATTGGAAGTGATGAATTTCCAAATTTGACATGGGATCCAGGAGTCCATTGGGTCGATAGTTTGTTTCATATTATGAGGATCCACACGTGGAAGGTCTAGTATGGATACTTTGAGTAGATAGTCATGATCAGAGTAGAGAAACATCGACATGATGGTCCATGTCAGAGACTAGCATGGGACCCTGGGATTACAGGGTCGGGCATTTCATTCATTGATTGAGATGTGCAGACGTTTGCAAGGGGGAGTCACTTTGATTTTCCATTGAGTTTCAGTATTGGGGAGAGGAATTCACTGGTTGTTGATTCATTGAGGTCTTTTAGTACCTCACTATGGCAGAAACATGTTCAATCAATGGGGGTCGTGCTGAGTTTGGTATGGTTTGGTAGGATATACCTATTTCGGGTCGAGGCCATGTGTTATTTGCAGGAGACTCATGGTGTTGATATGTTACAAAACTATACTCCACAGGGAATTGCGGCTCACATTTTGATATGGGATCTAGGGATTGGAGTGCTTGGTATTTCAACATTGGATGAAGTTGAGTTTCGAGTAGAGTGGTTGCTCGGGGAGTTGACTGAGATTCTTTGGCCATTAATCATTCTACTCATCAGGAGCATGTGGGTGTCATGTGTGGTGAGCACTTGGAGAGACAACATCTTGGGGGAAGTCTACCTAGTGTCACACAGGTGGATATTGGACCCCGATATCATATGTAGTTGGATTTAGTTATTGCTTGAGAACAAACGATATTCCGACAGGGAGGACTGTAATGTCCCCATTTTGGGAAATTATAATTTTATAGAGTGCTATGCCTACCAGAGTAGCCAGATAGGGGTGACAGAGAGTTCAAGAGATATTGAGGGGTTTTACTGGGCCCAACTTGAATTCTTCATCATCAGGATCCATTCTGCATAGCTTGGCTTTGGTTCCGTTGCATTCCGACGATTTCTGTAATTTTGAGTTATTATGGGTCATATCTTAATTAAATCCACTAAGAAGGTCATAATGGGAATATTACTTGGAGAAACCTCTTAGCGTAATATCTCATTGGAATCGGGAAGAAGAGAACTACAGGATATGATGATGAGAAGTGACTTTTAGTGGCCGGAGAATCCATAAGGATGGATAAATAACTTTTTAGAGGTAAAATGGTTAATTGATTAATTAATTAAGTGATTTAATCAAGGAATAATAAAATAAAGTAAATTCACTTGGAGGGAAAAGGTCAACAACGAATTAGGGTTTCAACAGTGAATTAGGGTTTAGAAAAGATATAAGAGAAGGGTCAGTGACCTAGTTCATCATTATGCAGATTATGACTTGTTATTGAGGAGAAGAGGCGCATCTCATGAGAGATAATTCAGTGGATTCCAGGAGGAAGACACAAATGGATGATTTCGGTGTTGAGAGACACACCCTAGTCACCGATAAGATCATTCAGTTCTTCCATCATTCTTCAACAACAATTACACAGTGTTCAACAACAAGGGCAGATTCATACAGAGTGAGGGCGCAGCTTCTGAGAGGGTTTTTAGTCGACTTATCCCATCCAGGGAGAATTATGATATTTCCCTTTGACCCATTTGAGAGGAGGGAAATGCACATTGTTTTCCTGGTTCCTCATTATATTTTGACAAAGGAATCAACTAGGATGCATTTTCCAGACTTGGACGTGCGACACTTTTGGTGGGCACATTTGGGGTTCCAGAGCGAGCATCAGACCGGATTCAGGGAAAACCTTTCGACCCATTTCCCAGTAGACCAAGGCAGTCATTTTGAGACATATCTTGTTTGATTCCGATGGTGGAATCACTAGGATGCATTTTTCCAGAAGAAGAGGGGCGCATTCCCCCAGGTGTATCTATCCGGGGACTAGATTCATTAGTAGAGGGGTCCAACAGATACCAGTACTGAGGACTAGAGTAGGGTGCATCATTTGGGACTATTTCCAGGCCATTCCGAGAAGTATATCTCCCAGGGTGAACTTTCCAGACTTCCAACAATTACTGTTAGAGATGCCATAGTCCCAACGCATCCATTGATTCCGCAATGCTCCCATATTCCGGGTATTATCTTTTAGTTTCTTATTTGTATTCCGGCTAAGATCCTTTGTCTGTTGATCTAGTCAAGTATTGTCAGTTTATTCAACTGCATTCGACCATTTTGTAATCCACAAAGATATCATAATACAAAATTTGCAGTCCTTTGTCGCATTTATTATTTGTATGATCATTTATATGTTGTAAACCATTGACCCTACACACACATTAGTAGCGTTTCCTAGATTAGCCTAGTCAGGAACATTACAGGTTTTGTTGTCACTTTTCATAGAGGGAAGGTACTCATACATATAGATAAATATATCCTGATAGAATAGAGGTTATTGGGGTTAGAGAGGGCACCTTATATTGGTTACAAGGTAAGCCTATTCAAGATTTGGTACACAATAGTGACAACCTATGTGAGTTGTGGCATAAGAGGTTGGAACACATACACTATAGGGCATTGTTGATTCTGAAGGAGACTTTTATAGGTCTTCCAGAGTTCATTATTGAGAAACAGGGAGTGTGAAGAGGGTGTGCACTTGGAAAGAATGCTAAGGATTCTTTTCCAAGCAACACGAGTAGGTCCAAGGGGATCTTGGATCTTATCCATTCAGATGTTAGTGGGTCGAAGTTAATAAAATCATTACAGGGATCATCATACTATGTGATGTTTATTGATGATTTTTCTAGGAAAACCTAGATCTTCTTTATGAAGACCAAGGATGAGGTATTTAGTTGGTTTAGAGAGTTTAGGGCTCAGACAGAGAACCATACGGGGATGAATATTAAGGTCTTGAGGTTGGATAATGGGGGAGATTACACCTCCAATGACTTCAAGGATTTTTTCAAGGAGGAAAGGATCAAGAGGGAGTTGACAGACTCATACAACCCTCAACATAATGGGGTTGTAGAGAGAAATAATCGTTCCATAATCAGTTTTGACAAGGCTATGATACACGATTAGGATTTTCCCATGTTTTTGTGGGAAGAGGCATGTAATATGAAGGTGTATGTGAAGAATAGGAGTCCTCATAGGATATTGGGGGACCAGACTCCAGAGGAGGCATTCTCAGGGATGAAGCCGAAGATAGGAAGTTTAATGATATTTGGTTGTCTAGTTTACATCCATGTTCCAGTAGAGAAGAGGATGAAGCTAGAGCCTTCAGGATAGAAGGCTATATTTGTGGGGTATAGCGAGACCTCAAAAGATTATAAGATATTCATTCTGACACATAGGAATACAATTGTGAGAATATATTTGAAGTTCAAGGAGAACTTAGTATCTATGGGTACTCAAGAGTCATCAACAATGACATAGGACCAGGAGAAACATGCTCCGAAGGATGAGAAACAATCATCAATTCATACTTCATGTGGAGAGGAGGAGTTAGCCCCTTCCATCCCTGTCAGGAGACCCAGGTGGCTAGTACATACATTGAGGGATGCTGGTGAGGCTCCTAGGAGTGTGGTCAGAGAGCGCAGGCCTCCAAAGAAGTTTATGAACTATATGGAGCTTATGAGTAGCATCATTGATGTTGAGCCTTCTAGTTTTGAGGAAGCAACATATCAATAGGTATGGCGGGATGCCATGGTAGAGGAGTACACCTCTATTATGAAGAATGATGTTTGGGACATAGTGACGAGAACAGAGGGGAAGTCACTTGTGATTTCTAGGTGGATCTACAAGATCAAGCATGATGCAAATTGTAGCATAGAGAAGTTCAAGGTGAGTTTTGTGGCGAGAGGGTTCTCCTAGAAACATGGAGTGGAGTATGAGGAAACATTTTCTCCAATCACCAGGTATACTTTGATTCGAGATGTTATTTCTATTGCTTTAGTTATGAAATGGAGAATACATCAGATGGATGTGAAAAAAAAGTTCCTTAACAGAATCATTGAGGAGGAAGTATACATAGAGAAACCTCAGGCATTTGAGGTACATGGGAGAGATTCTCATGTGTGTAGGCATGCTTAAGAAGGCATTGTACAGACTCAAATAGGCACCCAAGGCATCGTATTCTAGGATCGATGGATACTTGCAGAGTATGGGCTTTACCAAGAGTGAGGCAAATCCTAACTTGTACTTCATACTTGTTGGAGAGGATCCTGTCATCTTTTTTATATATGTTGATGAATTATTTCTCACAGTTGTAGAGGAGTTTATTGTAGGGTGAAAAGAAGATTTGGTTAGTGAGTTTGAGATGAAGGACATTGGATTGATGCATTATTTCTTCGGGTTATAGGTATGGAAGGTATCGAGAGAGATCTTCCTTGGACAAGGGAAGTATGCAGTAGAGATATTGAGGAGATTCAAGATGGAGGACTGTAAATCGATGGCTACACCTATGATTACAAATCTGAAGAAGATTGACACTTCAGATTCATAGTTGGTGGATCCCAGGATATACAAGCAGCTAGTAGGGCTCTTGATGTATTTTGTCAACACCAGACAATATATTTGTTTTTCTATGAACAACTTGAGTTAGTTCACAATAGAACCAAGGTAGGTGCATTGGATCGTAGAAAATCATTTGGTTAGGTAATTGAGAGGTACAATGGAGTATGGATTGAGATATATTGGAGGATATGTAGTAGAGTTGCAGGGATATACATACTCGAATTCATAAGGTAGTACAGTAGACAAAAAGAGCACCTTAGGTTGTTTCTTCATCTTGGGATCAACAATGATTACTTGGTTCAACAGGAAGTAGACTCATGTAGCACTCAGTTCAGCAGAGGCAGAGTATATGGTAGCGACTATGGCTCGCTGTGAATCCATTTGGATTTGAAAATTGCTTACAAGTTTATTTGGTCAAGAGATGGAGCCTATGGTGGTATACTGTGATAATCATATTTGTATCAAACTCTCTGAGAATCCAATATTCCATGACAGGTCCAAGCATATTAAGATCATATATCACTTCATTCGGGATAGGATCCAGAAAGGAGCAGCGAAGCTTCAATATATTTCCACAGATGAGTAGGTTGTAGATATTCTAACCAATCCCTTGGATAAAGGGAAGTTTGTATTCTTCAGAGACAGACTTGGAGTGGTGCAAAATACCTTCCTCGCTAAGAGGGAGTGTTGATGTTAGTGATAACATCAGACATGTATTTCCGCACAGGTCTGTGTGTCTAGACATGTGGAAATTGTTCAAATCCTTCTACTCTTGAATTGACTTTCGTTAAAGGAATTATTAAAGTAAATTGATTTTATTAATTAATTATGTAATTAGTTAATTGAGTTATTTAAGTAACATGCTAAAATTACTTAGCATGCATCATGTAATTTAAATCTCAAGTGAGTGTGAGAAGTAATCTCAACCGTAGATCACTTTTGAGATTAGAAATAGATTGTAACTTAGGATTATAAAAGCAAGGATAGGGTGAAGGAGAAAGACACTTGACATGAGTTGCGTTGAGAGAGTTGACACACAGAGTATTGGATCATGAAGGACTATGGTTCGAGATATTGGATAGGTGAAGAAGGAATTTCATCTATAGATCATATAGGTCAATGAGAAGAGACAACAGAGGCATACACAAGTGGGTTTCAACAGAAGGAATCCACAGGAAAGAGTCGAACCATACAAATCTTGCTGTACATAATTTTCGTAGGTCATACATTAGAAATTCGCAGATATTCACGGTTCATAGAAGGGAAATTTGCAGATGTCCATAGGTCATATAAGGGAAAGTCATGGGTTTATTTAAAAGCATGCAAAACTGGCCGTACAACAGGTCAAACCTTTTCAGGTTAGTCTGCAGTTTTATTTCTGTCAGTGGACCATTATCACTATTACAGGAGCCCTGTTTTTAGAATAATAAAATTATTCTCATCACTGGTTTTCCTCCAGTTTTTTTCCAGGGGTATTTACCTAAAAATTCTAGTGTTCATGTGTGCTTGATTTGGTTTCCTAGTTTATGCTTCTGCTGCATGGTATTGAGTTCAACATTTTAGTAGTGTATTATTGTTTTGTGAGATGATAATCTAATTACAATAAGGAAATCATTAGATAACAAAGTACCTAGGTGTTGGAGTAAGAATTTCAACACACGTGAACATATGGGACTGGGTGCAGGTGGTTGAGTTCATAAAGTTTAGATTCCAACCCATTTCTGACTTTGAATTGGAAAATAGGTATAAGGGAACTAAAGACCCCCAGGAGCATATTTATTACTTTGAATAGCATTGGGCGACCAAGAACATCCACCACATGCAATCGGTCCATTAGTTTATGCACACGATGTGCATGGTCCTCAAGAGTTGGTACATTTAGGAAGAAATCATGAGGTAAATAATGGAATGAGGTGGTTTAAGTGCATGATTCTATATGAAATTAAACTTTATGACTGAATCCCCTGCACAAAAATAGGCTCTCCTAAAAATCAAAGAATTCATATTCCACCGTCAACTGAAGGATGCCATGCCCAAGGTTGTCTGCATGTATCACCAGCTGATGGAAAAACTAAAAGATGTGGTACATTGTTGGAAGATTGAATGAGATGATATTGATGAACATGACACAAGGGGAATACAGATAAAAGAAACTGAGGGTGAGCATGTATCACCAACTGATGGAAAAACTAAAAGAGGTGGTACATTGTTGGAAGATTGAATGAGATGATATTGATGAAGATGACCTAAGGGGAATAGAGATAAAAGAAACCGAGGGTGAGAACATGGTGTTAGGGAAGGTGTTAGAGATGGTTGTTCCATACTATCGTCGACCAATTAAGACAAAAAACATAATATTGGCACCGAAGAAGAACCAAATATGGCCATCATTGAAGATTATCGGGATACAAAGATTGTAATCGAGCTTGTATACTTGTTGAAGGAATATGAGTATATGTTTCCCTGAAGATTATCCTAAATGAATGGAATCATTGGATCCCTTGGGTCCATGAAAATTCAGTTGAATCTAGACACTAAATCGATGAAAAGAAGGTCTTATTGCTTGAACCCCAAGTATAAGGAAAAAGTGTGCAAGGAGTTGGATCGGATGTTGGATGTCAGAATCATTGTTCTCATAGAAGAGTTAAAATGGATTAGTCCAATGGTGGTGCATCCAAAGAAGATAGGTGACATGAGTTTTTGAATTAGCATATGTATCCTTAATGCATCCTATGTACATGATCCATTCCCTACTTCCTTTACCGATGAGGTTATGGAAAATGTAGGTGAATAGGAGGCGTACTTCTTCACAGATGGGTTCTCAGGATATCATCAAGTCTAGAATGCTGAAGAATATCAAGACAAGACCAAGTTTGCGATGGAATGGGTCTCCTTTTCTTACACGATGATGTCCTTTGGGCTGAAGAATGCACCTGCGGTATTTTCTAAGATCATGATCGATGCATTCAAAGAATTTATTCACAAGTTCTTGGAAGTTTACCTTGATGTCTGTAAATGGTTCATCTTGTTAAAAGAGCACATGCAATCCTTTCGAATGATGTTGGGACAAGTGCCGCTAGCTATAGATTTCCTTAAATTTGAAAAAGTGCATCTTTTGTACACCTTTTGGCACACTACTATTGGTGGACCAATAAAAAATTGTTTCTATACTATATATGGTGGCTCCCACCATTGTCAAGAAACAGTGTGCCACCTTGGGTCACATAGTATATTATTGGTGGTTTATTCAGATTTATGAGAAGATTATTGCACCGCTTGAGAAACCACTCTGCAAGAATACAAAGTATCTCTAGACATAAGAATGCCAGGAATCCTTGGATACCCTGAAGGAGAATTTTTTCACTACACCAATCTTGGTCTTTCCATATTGGTCAAATATTTTCCATGTTCATGTGGATTCCTCCTTCATTGTGCTAGGAGAAATCCTCACATGGCTTGGTGAGGGGAATGTATATCATCCATTTTACTTTTCTAGTCATAATATCTTCAATTATGAGAAGAATTATACAACATCCAAGTGAAAAGGCTTGGCTATGGTGTATTCCTTGAGTAAATTTTGAAACTATTTGCTTGGCACCCCCTTCAAATTCTTTATTGACCATTCAACGCTCAAATATTTGATCAACAAGATAGTGTTGGGGGGGATGATTTATCGATGGTTGTTTCTCCTCCAAGAGTTTGAATTTGAATTGGTTCTCAAATTGGGAAAATATAATGTAGGACCAAACCACCTATCAAGGATCGAGTCCGATGAAGTAGGTCATAGGCTAGACGATGAACTCCTGGATGCACAACTCTTTCAAGTAGAGGCGGTTCTCGATCAACCGGTTGAGATCACTAAATTTGTCACCTTGGAACAAGAACCAAAAAAGTATACCTAGGTCCAACATCACCAATTGGTGACCTATAATGAAACCTATTAGTTAATTGCTGGACAATTATACAAGCTGGGGGCCAATGTGTTGTGAGAAAATCCCCCCTACAGACAGGTGGAGCCCCCCTCAACTCGGTTTATTTCAGTTGAGACAGTTCTAACAAATGGTACCTAACATTCCCATCATTATTTGTTCTATTTTCTTATACAATATTTTAAGAGAGAGAAAGGGAGAATCTTTTGCACGTTATTCCTGAAGGTTTTCCTTACAGCTTCAACGGTTGAGCTCCAGTCCAAACCTCCCTCGTGAAGATGATCTGCAATAATCAAACAATTTCTCTCATACTACTATCTAATGTCAGATAATAAGGAATCTACTTATGAAATATTGAACACAATCAACATACACAATAAGAAATGAACAACATAGTTTAGGGAAATAGGCCAACTTTCATTGATTATAAAGCATGAAGATACAACCTTATAGATGATGTTGCTCCTTAAATCCTCCTCTTCAGCCCTTGAATGCACATCCATGGATATTTTCTGTAACAACCAGAATTTAAAAGACAATATAATTCTACTAATTTACCTAATTTATGTGCCAATTTACTTAATTTCTGAAGCTTTTAAGAAGTATAGATTTCATAATTTGCAAGCTATGTGCATACTTGCGTAAATAAATCTGG
>ML811408.1:128048-142256 GCA_009831015.1 Picea engelmannii | reverse complement strand
AAGGGTTTTCTATAAAAAAAAAAAATTTGAAAAAAAAGTTTTCTTGTTTTTAATTCATTTTTGTGATTTGTTTTTTTTCAACAATTTTTTTTTCTTTATTATTAATAAAAAATTCTTTTTTATTATAAAAAAAATGAATTCATTTAGGGGTGTTTTTTTTCCAATTTAATTAATAATATTTTTAGGATTTTTTTTTTCAATGTAATTATTTTCTTAATGTAAATTTTTAAAAATAAATATTAATTAGTAAATCAATTATAAAGTGATAAAAAATTTAGATTTAGTAGTAGTTTTTTAGTGCTTTATTTGAGGTGGTGCCAGTGATCGAGGTTACGATTTCAATTAGTTCATATTTTTAAATCCCCCCAAAAAGAGTGGTGCTACTGATAGCATCACTTTTTGATTCAATGGTTGTAGATTTTAAACTTGTACAATTATTTACTGCAAACAAATTTTCAATAAAATAACAGAAAAGATACAATGGAAAATACACACATTACACAGAGATTTTTTCCCCTAGAAACCCAAATTGGGAAAACCAACATCTTCTATATTCATCTCACCATACATTGTTTACCATACAGTATACACCCGTAGCATCCAAAACCCTAATCCAATAACCTGGATTTGTTAACAACCCTAATTCCTTAACTAGAAATAGGACACCATTGGCGAAAACCATGTGCCGAAAAACCGCCCAAAAATAGATGCAAAAAACCGCCAATTTTTTTTTCGGGGGCGCTGCCCCTGAACCCTTGCCCCCCTATGCACCTTAAAATATGTACACACTAGTTCTAGTCATGCAAAGAATATAACACATACCCAAAATTCTCCCACTTGTTGTTTTCTTTGGATACAAGGGGTTGCAAGGTTACATAGTCAACAATGCCCATAGATCCTCTACACCAACATATATTCTCAATGATCACAAATTTTGTTAATGAATTTGCAATATTATTTTAAGTGTCCACCTTCTTTTCTTCAACCATATCTCTCACAAATTGATATTGAACATCAATATGCTTTGTCTTTGAATGATAAGCTAGATTCTTCGTGAGAAAAATTGCAATCTAACTGTCACAATTTGTCCTTACAACTTGTTGTACCAACCCAATACCTGAACACAATCTTTGTAACCATATTGCTTCTTTGCTTGCATGAGTGGATTCCATGTATTCAACTTATGTAGTTGAAAGTGCCACTATAAACTGTCTTTTTCTCATCTAATCGATTTGTCCTCCAAACAGGTTTAACACATACCCTCTTGTAGATCTTCTATGATCTAGATATCCAACCAAGTCTGCATCCGTGAATCCATGTATGTCCAATACTTTGTCCAAGCCTAGTCTTCCTTGGTAGCACAATCCATAACTAGTAGTGCCACACAAATACCTGAAAACTCTCTTTACTATTGTCCAATGCTCCTTCCTTGGTTTTGACATATACCTGCTCAAAACTCCCACTGCATGTGCAAGTTTTGATCTAGTACAGACCATTGCATACATTAAACTGCTAACCAAACTCGCATATGGAACACGAGACATGTCCTCCTCCTCTTCCCATGTCTTGGGACACTAATCCACATATAACTTTACACCTACAACAATAGGGACCTTGATCGATTTACATTCCTGCATATTAAACCTCTGCAATATTGTCTCGACATATTTTCTTCAATTTAACCAGATTTTCGTGTTTTTCTGATCTCTTTTAATTTCCATGCCCAAAATGAAATTTGCAGCACCAAGATCCTTCATGTCAAATTTAGAGGACAACTAAGTTTTCACATCCTGGATAATCTCCTTGTTGTTTCCTATCAACAACATGTCATCCACATACAAGGCCAAATAAATCAAATGATCACCAATTAATTTAAAATACACACAATATTACTCTTTGCTTCTTGTGAAGCCAAGTCCCAACATATACGTATCAAATTTTTGATACCACATCCTTGGTGATTGTTTTAAACCATACAGGGACTTTTTCATCTTCTTCTTTCCCTTCACAACAAAGCTTTATGGATGCTTCATGTAGATTTATTCTTCTAGATCCCAATTTAGGAAAGTTGTCTTCACATCCATCCATTCTAATTCAAAACCAAACACAACAACAACAGATAACAAAAATCTAATAGAGGTTAGATTGGCACCAGGAGAAAAAATCACACCAAAATCAATTCCCTTAACCTGGGAATAACCCTTTGCTACTAACTGAGCTTTGTATTTCTCTACTTTTCCATTTGCATTCAACTTCTTTTTAAATACCCATTTGTTGCCAATGGGATTTCTTCCAGTTTGAAACTCCACTATATAACAAGCCTCATTCTTATCCAAGGTTGCCATTTCTTCAGACATGGCCCTTTTCTAGAGTTTTCCATCTTCTAAATCCACTTCCCCCCTAAAAGTTCTAGGATCATCATCAATAATATAAAAAGAAAAATTTGAATGAAAATCAGGTGGAGTATACATTTCCGTTAGCATCTTTTCCTGAACCGATCTCTTTAATATTGGAGTATGAGGATATTTTTCTTCTGATTCTTGTTCTTCTGTAGAGTTTGATTCATCATCCTTTAACTCAAACTCTTTCTTCTTTCATTCTTCCTTATTTAGTAGGATTTCCTATTTGACAACATCTTTCATTTATCTAAATACCACATCTAGACTATACACAACCTTCTTAGTTTTTAGTTTCCAAAGCTTATAACCTTTGAGACCATCTTTATACCTAATAAAGATACACTTTTAATCCTTCTTATCTAGCTTACTCTTGTTTTCCTTTAGAACATGAACATAGGCCTCACAACCAAATACCTTGAGACATGTGAGAGAGGGTTTCTTACCAGTCCATACCTCCTTTGGAGTCTTTTCATCCAGTGATGATGAGGGTGATCGATTGACCAGGTATCATGCAGTACCCATTGCCTCTACCCATAATTCTTTCCCTAACCCAACACCATTGAGCATGCACCTTTCTTTTTCCATTAGCATCATGTTCATCATTTCTGCAACTCCATTCTACTGAGGTGTATAAGGATTAGTCTTCTTCCTTGCTATACCACATTTCTTACAAAATTCTTCAAATTCATTCCCACATAACTCTCCACCATTATCCATCCTCAACACCTTAATTCGTTTCTCTGTTTGATACTCAACAAGAGCCTTAAACTATTTAAACTTGTCAAAGACTTCAGATTTCTTCCTGAGGAAATATATCCAAGTATTCCTTGAGAATTCATATATAAATGAGACATAATACACAAATTTTCCCAATGATGGAACCAACACAGGTCCAAACACATCACTGTGCACTATCTCTAAAATTCCTTTTGCCCTCATTGCACAAGAGGGGAATCTTACCTGATTCTACTTCCCATATACACAATGTTCATAGAAATCAAAATCCAAAGAGAAATTAGACATACCTTCAACCATACCTTTACTGTGTAGTAGTCAAAGACCCTTTTCTTCGATATGCCCCTGTCTTTGATGCCACAACATAACCTTTTCTCTAGAGACTGTAGGATATTTTTCTTCTCCAGCTCCAATATTAGGAACAATGGAACTATTAGACCGATCACTAATAGTGCTTCCTTGCAACTTATACAGAGTTCAAATCCAAACTCCCTTCAGTAACACCATTGCTCCTCGAATCATCCTGCGTGTTTCTTTTTCAAATACTGTTTTTACCCCTGCATCATCCATTTTGCTTACAAAAATCAAATTTATGGCCAATTTTGGGATGTCCAGAACACTAAGAAGTGTTCTATTCCTTTGATATATGAGCCTCAACTTGACTCTTCCTTGTCCTATGATTTTTGTTGTCGAGTCATCACTTAGGAAAACATTACCTCCACCATACCTTTCATATTCATAGAACCACTTCCTGTGGGGAGTCATATGAAAGGATGCACCTGAGTCAACCAACCATGCCTCATGATCTGCATGTGTTCTTGAATAAGCCAAGTACACATACCCTCCTTCTTCCTTGGAGGTATTTTATTTTGTAGAGGGAGCACCTTCAAATCCCTTCACTCTCTCAACGTTTTTGGAGCTACATTGCTTCTTGAAGTTCCCTTCTTTTCCACATCTCCAGTGTACCTTTACAAACTTTCCAGGATATTTAGATCTACCCTTAGATTTATATCTCCCACTTGAGGACTTATATCTATTTCTTTCCTGGGAGCATCCTCTTGCAAATAATGCATCTGTTCTCTATCCTTCCATGTTCTTCTGTCTCATCTCCTCTAACAACAAGGATGAGACCACATCATCAAAACTCAAGGTAGTTGTATTACTACCTATGGCCACAACCATACTATCCCACAAGTCTGGTAAATACCACAATAAACTGATACACTTATCTTCATATGAAATTTTAATATCAATAGATAATAACTGACTTACCACAATATTGAATGCACTCATATGCTCTGGCATAGAGTCTCCATCTCTCATCCTCAGGTTATACAACTTCTTCCACATGAACAATTTATTTACCAAAGATTTAGACTGATACAAGTTCCCTAACGTATCCCATAACTCCTTGGTTGTAGCTTCCCCTGACACATTCAATAATACTGAATCTGAGAGACACAATCATATTGTGCTATTTTCCTTCCAATCCCACTTTTTCCAGTCATCTGTTGACGTTCCTGTAGGTGTAGTACCTAGATTCACCATGATTCACTGATCTCTGTCTACAAACTGATCTTCCATATTGAGCTTCCACAGCTCAAAAAATTGCCCATTAAATTTCTTGATTTCTATTTTCGAACTGCTCGCCATTTCTTTTAACTTGAAGAATCAATACCGCAGATCTCCCATTGTAACAAGGATTATCACAGTCCCGATCCAAACCCATAACCGCAAAGACATCCCCCTGAAGCCAATAATTTCTTTGATACCAAATGCAGATTTTAACCTTGTATAATTATTTACTGCAAATAGATTTTCAATAAAAGAACACAAAAGATACAATGGAAAATACACACATTACATAGAGTTTTTTTCCCCGGAAACCCAAATTGGGAAAACTAGCATCTCCTATATTCATCTCATGATACATTGTTTACAATGCAATATACACATAGGATCCCGTAGCATCCAAAAACCTAATCCAATAACCTGTATTAGTCAACAACCCTAATTCCTAAATGTGAAATAGAAAACCATCGGCGAAAACCATATGCTGAAAAACCACCCAAAAACAGACGCAAAAAGCGTCAAAAGTTTTTTTTTCGGGCCCCCCCTGTGATCCCCTGAGAAAGGGGGCACTGCGCCCCTGTATAACCCCTTGAAGGGGGAGCTTAGAGCCCCTCCATGCACCTGACGCAACGTAGACACTTTTTCTAGTCGTGCAAATAATATAACACATACACAACAATGGTCAATTTCAGGGTTATGTTCACAATGTTAGGGTTCAATTTCGAACAAGTTGCAATTTTAAGCACCTCTCCCAAAAATGGTCCTACCATTAGCACCACTTTTTAATTTGGGGGTTGATTTTGGTGTTTTTTACCCAAAAATATTGTGTGATTTTAAACAAGTTGCAATTTTAACCACCTTCCAAAAAAGTGGTGCTACCTGTAGCACCTCTTTTTAATTTGGGGGTTAATTTTAGTGTTTTTTACCCAAAAATATCACATTTTTGGGCTAGAGTTCTAGTTTTGAGGTCACAGTTCTTGTTAAGTTGGTAACTTTGTTTTTTGTGTTTGCAGTTATTTATTCATATTTCTATCCCTGATATGTCTGAACTATTTCCTGGGATATTAACAGGAGCATCGCTTGTTCTATACTTTCCTTCTAGTTACCTTAGTTTCGTCAAGATGCATGCATATTATATTAGCTGCATTTCATTCTTTAACATAGAAAACCTTCATTGGTGGACCGGGACGCGATCTGTAAAACCCAAACAAAAAATGGTTGTTGGGCTAGAATACAGATGGGTTCCCTATTCTAAATGGTGAGAGGTCTAGTTGGGACTTCTTATCGAGGGTAACCCCTACTGTTGATAAAGGGAAAATATTCCCTATCAACGGAATTGGAACCAGAAGGAGGGTCAGATGACAAGCCTTTCCATGTGTAGTAATTTCATTTATTTATTTTAACCGTATCATGAATCCTCTATGTATCTCTATATGGGATTACCCTTTGAGTCTTTCAAGACCCACCGGGGGAATCTCTGTTGAGATAGTTAATCTCTTGTCAAACTCAAAATCCGATAGTGAAGGACATGTCTCTGCATTCACGCATCTTAATCAGTTTAACATCTCTCGAAAAAATCATAAGATTATCTAGGACAATGAAATATGTCTATTGTTTATCCTCACATTTGAAGGGAGAATTAAATCTTGGTTTAGGATATTTCCAGTGAAGTCGATTCATAGCTAGAAACAATTCAGGGAAATCTTTATCGTTGTTCATATAGACTATGCTTATCATGAACTCTTTCATGAAATTGTAGAAGTACATGGGATTGGAAATGAACATGTGGATGATTTCTTTCAAAGAGTCATGCAAATTTATTGTATATTTCCTGAAAACAACAAACTGTCAGACCAAGAAATCTTTGATTGGTTTTCATATCTCGTCACTATTGTTGAAGGGTGTGATCTGTATTATCAAGTCATATCTCATTCAAAAGAGTCGGATATAATAATCAAGGATATGGGATACACAATCTCTAATTAGCAGTCTATCATGACTATGGGGGAATCCTTACCATAAATATTAAACCCCTTAGAATCAGAATCTGAACCATACGTCGTCTCCCCTTTAGAGATTCATTATTATATTATGGTCTATAACAAACCTCTCACTAAGGAAACACTGTCATTTTCAAAATCCGAAGATCTTCATTCACTTTATACCAATCTATTTGATGATAATCACCAGCGTGAGAATTCACCAGCCTATCACTCAATAGAAACCTCACACTGTTCTTACAATGAAACATTGAATGATAAATGAGAGCATCAATATTCCCAAGCTTTGATTGATCAAAGACTCACTCTTAATGACAATCCACCTAGGATGCATGATGTTGAAAGTATTCACAATTTTAATTTTTGGAACATATTGAATCACAATTTGATCACAATAACCTTTTTTTCGATGCCTATTTTGTTGTTCTAGAATTAAATGTGAGCATCAATGTATCATCCAATTATCATACACAATATGAAATTTCTGACATTGATGCATAAATGTTAAGAACATTAAATCTAAGGTTTGCAGATCATAACGAGTTTAATTTTTGATCCACATGAATAAATCATATCTAATGAATATCCCATCACCATACAAATCATAGGAAACATCGAGATGATCCAAGAAATAATATTATCTCAACCTTCTCTAGAATCACATCTCAATCTTTAGGGGAAATTGCATCAATTACCATGGGATTCTATCTCAATACTCCAACACTTCTCACATGATTTTCACGATGTTATAAGATAAGGCTTGGAGTCATCTTTCACTCAATGTTTCCCTCAAACTATCATATATCATCTCTCCTCTCAGTGGCTGGGTCATGTAAAATGTGGGCATGGGGAGTCTTTCCTGGATAATGAGGAACTTTGGTTTCGACCGACGGTTATGTTAGGTTCTCATTATCTTGCTTCTACTCCTGGAATGAATGATACTACCCATACCAAGACTCTCTCACAAGGTACATTGCACACAAATTTCATTTATGGGTCTCATCAGGTATGCCACTTATTTTTTATTTCCTTCCAGTAGTCCTATGGTGATCATTGTAAATTTTATGATAGAATTGAATCTTGGTTGGAGGAATCCTACATGTATAAATTTACGATGAACAATAATGCTACCAAATTTAACATGCTGGGTAGAGATTTGTTTGAATCAATTCCTCATATCTTTGATCCCTCACTACTCCATTTTCTGCAATTAACTTTTGTTCAACATGTGGTTGCATGTTTGTATTTACTTGATTGGCTACGTTGGCAGCATGCTTTCACTTAGCCCTTTTTCATCCCATGTAGGATAGAGTAGGAATAGGAGTAGCATAGTTCGTTTTATTTCTTTCTTCCTGCATGGTTTAGATGTTTTCTTTTATTTTCACTTGTATAGCATATATCTGGACTTGTCAATTTCTTTCTTGAATAAAAGCCACCAGTTGTTATTAGTTCATTTTAAATCTCAATATGGTATGCTTTAGTCTAAGTTTCTTTTTGCATGTAAGATTTCTTCTTTTCATTTGATGCATTTCATTTTTGTTGTTCAAATGAAATCTTGGCTTAACTTTGTTATAATGAGGAAACCATGTGCAAAATTATTTGAGAAGTTCAACCGTAAGATTCATTTTCTTCACTAGCATTCGCTCTAACGATTGATAGTTGGACAACTTGTTATCCTAAGTTGTTGAAAAAATATCTATTAATGAATACTTTACATTTTGGGGAAGATGGAAACAAGGTTGAAGGATTCATATTGGTGGTTCATGGCCTTATTGTTTGTAATCCACAATGGTTAAGAAAACCCTACCGACCAATATTTCACAGGCTATGTTTATCGTAAAAGGATTATGGACCAACGGATCGATGTTGTAGTATCATGGGTCCATTCCCTTGGTTCCCAAACAAAATATTGGTGAGCTAATATCTTTTACAAACTTTCTCAGCATGTACATTACAACCAAGTCATAAAATTCTCAATGAAGATCTTCAAGGCACTGGTCTATGAATTTTTGGGAGTTATGTTGAGAAGGCTCATGAAGAGTGATATTTCCAAAACTCAACCAAGTATACAAAACACAAACGATACAAAAAGTTGTACATTCACTTGCATGAGTATTGCCGGATGATCTACAGCTTGATTCAAGGAGGTAATGATTGGAGGAGTGTTTATGGCATCAATTTAAAGATTTTTTTCAGTGGGGAAAGAGCACTATGACTCAAGAATAATGGTCTCGAATATCGAGGATATTGATCAACCAAATTGTTCTCAAATGCACTTCTTCGAGTCAGAATCAATGATCATTACAGCCATAGTCGTTTTCTTCCCGCAAAAGAATTTCACTCGATAGAACAACATTCAAGCTAAGTCAACTCCACAACTCTACTAGGACCTTAGCAATAGGAATCGATCCCTCTCATGGAATTTTATGCTCTCTTATAAAGAGGACACAACTCGACGAAGAAAAATTACTTCAAAAAGTTTGACACGATCATGAGACATGTTGCCTGGGAAGTTTATTCACAAACCTCTTTTTTTATTATATTTTCAATTCCCCTCACATGATCTTCTTAAACATCTTCATTTCTAAAAATCTTTGGTTGAATTCAATCTCATATCTTGAATGGTTTGTCTATGTAGGTACACGTGTGCAGTTGGTATCACATGACTAATTTGAACTAATGAAGAGATGAGCATGTTACACTGCAGGATATGTTTTATAGCTGGAAGAGGTAGATAGTGAGTGAATATCTCACATAGATAGAGGAAATCAATCTCATAAGTAACAAATGGAAGCTCTTTCCATCCCTTACTTCCTGAAGCACAAGAATTCAAAGATGAGTTGATTGTTTTCAGAAAATCACGATGATAGATGCAATTCTCATCCAACGCTAGCAATAAATCCCATATGAATGAAAATAATGTGTATAAAATTTCACATAGATTAGTGTTTTCAAGAGGATGCAAACTTCTTGTTGGTTGGGATGTGTGAATAACCTTAAATATGTTGGAAACACTTACATTCATGATATCTTTTTTAGTTTACTTTCTTTGCTGATTGCACATCTTTGATTGTCATTTATCCAAGGTTTCATATTTCAATTGTAGCATATTTTGGGCTGAACTTGTTTTCTATGTCTAAATATGAATACTCTCTTTCTTTCCTCCTCATCTTTTCCCTTGGAGGAATTTCATTCTCTAGTTTTTTTTTTCTTCATGATCCCTGGTTATATTTGATGACACACAAACCTCTCACATTTGTTTGTCTTTTACAGGAAATGACTTTTCACTATAAACATGCTCGAGTGAGCTTGCATCTCTTTCCTAGCTCATGAGATGAACTAAGTTTCTTTGTTCAATCATGAATCATAACTATTTTGGAATAATGTGACACCAATCAGACCATGACTTAACAAAGTGGTTAATCAATGGTCATTCTTTCATGTTGGCTAGTGAGCATATCCTATGTAATGGGGGAACCATCCACACACTAAGAATTTGCTCACATGAAAGGTGAAGTGCCAAAGTCTAAAGGTTGAAAATAAAAAGGGATAACCTTATTTAGCTAGGTGTAGAAAATACATAAAATAAATTTCAATATGTGGCAGTCATCTCCTATCAGACTAAAAGAAGGCCACCACTTTCCCCATCCATCGAATGATAAGCATATATACTAAATAAACCGAGAAGGATTGGGAAAGAAAGCTTAACTAGATGAGTGGACATGTAAATATCTTTGTCGGGGATATGGATGTTCACTGACAGTGGAGCAAGGTTTGTGACGTCGTGGTGACTTCATTAGGGCTATGGATTCTCGCTGGCAGTGGAGCAACACCTGAGAGATAATATATACACACTTGGTGAAAATCTTTTTGATATCCCAAACCTACATCAACCCCATGACAGAGATGCCAATCTGAATCGTAGATGCAATTTAATGAAATAAATCTCACGATCATTCATCCTCTGATTACAGTAGATGAGCTCTACTAGCCGACATGCAAGCATCATCAGTGAGACCACCACAATGGAATATTTCAAGTAATTGTTGCACATTAATTCCAATTTTTTTTATCATAAAATTAATTTTACGACCCTCTAAAATTTCTACTTATAAGTTAGGGAATACTAGCAGAGATTTTGGATTTTACCAATGTGTCACTATTTGTTGTTTGCACACAACACCCTCCCTATTTTTTTCACCTGCCTCTTCCCTAAGAGAAGAAATCGCCCCCCACCACCTACTAAACATTTCTAACTAGATAACATCTCAGTATCTCTAGTGAAAATGGAAAATCCCAAGTATTTCTTCCCACCCTCCAAACTTTACCATTTGTAGTGTTTCTTCAAATCACTCTGTCCTGTCAATACACATTTTAGTGAGTTCCCTTTTTCTTCGCTGATAGGTAGCATACAGACGAACATACTTCTTCTTCCACCAATACAACCAATATCGATGAGTTAGTGATTTCCTCGTTGATACATTGACCACCTTCCCACGATCTTGGCCAATACACCAATGAAATTCCGCTAAAATTCGCCAACACGTAAAGATTTATTATTAGTGAAGTTCACAAGAACAACATTGGTACACCGAATATGTTCACACGATTGTCTCTGACACTCATAGCCTTAAATCATTGTACTTCCTTTCATCTTTGTTGTTACATCACATATTGGTAAAGTTCCTCCCTTTCCCTCCAATACACAGTGTATTGATGAGGTTCATCTCTCTCTCTCTCTCTCTCTCTCTCTCTCTCTCTCTCTCTCTCTCATTGATGCATTGCTTGTTGACGATTTTTCCCTCTTTTGTCACCGATACGCCAATAGAAGGATGTCAACTTATCATTGACACTAAGCATATCGGGGGTGATCTTCTTTCACTCGTCAACATTGAATCTATCAACAAGACATGCCTTCATCTTATTCTCCTCTAGCTCAAATCTTTCTTGTTGCGTCCATCAGTCAAGTTTCTTTCATTTCCGATGACTATGATTAGGTGACTGATGATTGATTTCCTACCTTTCATAATCTACATTATGTTGCAGTCGTAATTAAGTTTGTTTGTGTCTCTAGTAGCTTTCATTATGCATACCATACTAGCTTGTTTACTTTCCGCTTCTTGATTTTATGACTAACCATGATCATGAAAGTGTCGTGTATCATCACGTGAGTTAACTGCAACATCTATAAGACTCGCATTGGTTCCAAATTGCATCTTAGAAGAAAATTGGTCCTCCCAACTCCTAAATAGTGTTAAGCGCTAAGAACATCAATTGGTTGTTTTCGTGGATTTATATTTTAGTGCCAGTAACACATTACCTTAGCTCAAATGGATAAATCAAGACCTTGTATAACACACATAACACATGAATTGATGGAACTGGATTTGGCCAAAGCAACAACAAAAACAGGACCCACAATTTCACTAAAAATACCTTTTGAGTACACCTTTTCAGTGTTCGTCGAAATGTACTTTTCCTCCCTAGATTAGGCCAACTATATAGTTTACATAGTTACTATTCCAACCTATTCCAACTTAATGGACATAATCAAATCCAAGGCCTAGAAGTGCCAAAACGATCGGGAATTCGAGGAGAAGCGTCTCTTTGTGGTCTTCAAGTTGCAAAAATATGGTACTCCGATTGGACGTCATATTGGTAAGTAGAGAACCTTTGAAATTCACTACCAGCTTGTTTCGCTTCCATGAAGAAATTGCATTGGGTTTAATGCAAATTATTCCTTTTAAATTTTAAATATTCTCAATTTTGTAATTTTAATTTAATTACGCCGAAATGCGTACACCTATTGACAATGGGCACACTCAATCACCTTTTAATCTCAATTTCTAATCTAATGGCTAACAATTGAAGATGTTGGCATATTCTTAGTCGTCCTCCCAGATCAATGAATGTGATTTACTCTTCATAACTTCTTTGTATTTTTTAATACATCCGTTAACTTGTTTACTTTTTAACATTTACCTAATCATATTAAGAAATTACTCTATTACCATATGATTGCCACGTTTAAATTATTAACCTTTGGGATTACCTCAAATATCAGTGCGTTTCATTCTCTACCCCTAATTTCTTCATCTGTCCGGGGGTTTAATATTTAATCACCGACCTATCTATCATATTAGATGAGCGTTTTATTTTCTGTATGATGATGGCGAGAAAAACGTTTGGACAACTGTAGCATCTCTTCCGCAATATCTTCACCACTTTAACTGTACTACACAGTGGCGCGACTGGATTTTTGTAAGTGCAGTAACGGATTTTTATATTGTAACGTTTGGACTGCGGTAGCATCTAAGAAGATTGTTGCAGCTGAAGCGTCCGTAAATGAAGAATTAGATAGAAGATCGCGATGTGCAGGAATAATGGTTCGGAAGGCAAAGAAAATATGGTTAAATAAAAATTAGGTTTAATAAATTAAAGATGTCTTTCGTCGTTCATCAGCCACAATTATGTGGCTGTTCTAGTTTAATATTATTCAATAGAAATACTAGATATTATTTTAAAGTTGCAATGTCTAATGGATAATAGGATGTGGTGGACCGTGGATGCATATGGCATGGAGGGGAGGGCAGGCCCACGTGCCTCCTCCACTGTATCATTGTTTGAACTACGCGCGCAAACAAGCTCATGCACGTCGAACAATAAAACCCGCGAAGTTGATAGGAACAACCCTGATATCAACCGACGACCATGAGAAGAAGAGCGTCAGTACTAGACCGGAGACACAGAGAGGAACCAAGCTATTACACCCCGGGAGAAAACACCTTAATTCAGTCGGTACGCGGGACGTGGCCTCCACTGTGTAGAGATTGGGAAACGCTTTCTCGTTTATGAATATTTTGGCAATGGAACTCTCCATGATATCTTACACTTTGCAAGTTATTCTGCAAACCCCAAAAGATCTTCTGCAACACAGCATTGATCTTAGTGAGAATATGAGGTCATTGATGTTTATTGCTAATGCAATAAATGTTTATTGCTCGCCTTCTAATTTCTGGCAATGTGCAAGTGGTTCCATTTGAAGTCCAATTCTAGCAAATGGATACAATAATGAAATTCCATTTTCTCCTTGTGCATGTCACGTTTTCTGTTCCAGGTCGTTTATAAGAACAGGAATGTTGTATCACTGTTGCAGTCCCATTGTATGTCCTTTCCTACCTATCACCAGCAAATCCTTCCACGCCCATTTTGACTCGGGAAAGGTTGAAATTTGTATCCCAATCAAGTGTTTAGATGTTTCAATTATTTACTAGCAGGTCCTTGCACAGGCGACCAAACCATACAACTGGAGTGCATGAGAGCATCAGCATCGGTCCACCAGGAGAGTTGCGAAGACCAGTGCCGACCAGAAAGGGTTATACGCTCAACCACGCATTGACTTGACCTTGTTCGGGGTTGCATACTCTTGTTTAAATGGTGATGTCGATTAGGCTGGAAATCCTTAGAACATTGTGCCCGCTGGTCACGAAATTAGCAAGCCA